>CAWUFW010019817.1:0-172608 GCA_963921515.1 Calotriton arnoldi
ATACTTGGGTCTTCAGTTAGACATTATCCTGCCAGCACATGGGAATACTGTTTCTACTAATGATAAACGTTTGCCAGCTTCATCTTTTAATCTTTTCTTCATAATCCTTTACACTAAGAGGAGTAGCAATCAGAAGGCATTCTTTGCAGTGCAAGCAGAACCTAGGCCTCTGTCTGGGGTTCTGGGATGCATGCCCCAACCTTTCTCTCTGCATCTCTCCCTCTTGCTCTCCCTCACTCTTATTCACTCATTCATCTGCATCTTGAAGCTGGATTTAGGATGGCATTGCAGTTCAGAGCAAGATATTGGCTAAGCACACTTGGGTCAAGATTAAGGTAACTTTTCCTTCTCTTATGCCCACTTCTCTTCTTTTGTCAATGTTTGGAGTAGTTTGCTGTGCATGAATTTAGAATGAAAATAGTCCTGTATCACCTTGCACCAATCTTTGGCATGGGGAGTCTGCTGAAATAGCCTGGGCTGTACGGTTAATGAGATCTTCCAAAAAATCTTTCTTTTAGGCTATTTCCAGCCTCATTAAGTTTGAGGGACAGGCAATAATTTTTTTGCTCTGTAGATTGTAGACTTGTAAGACGTTTATAGATCTTTTAACTCTGATAACTGGGAGGTATAAGGAATGGTTTTGCCCGTGTGTTGTGGCTTTCTAGACCCCTACCTTCGTGGTCAACCCATGAGGGAACAAGGCATTGGATTTATTTTTTTGCACCACCCACCTTGGCATGATATTCTCTGCACTTATAGGCTTCTCCTTCCCTGAGAATGTTGGTTGGGTGGAGATTCAGGGTGTTTCATATAAAGACATTTGTAGTGCTGGTACCATGGAATCATAAACTTTGTGCTTCTCTTCTACATTAAGTTAGGAACAAAGGCATGTTTTTGATTCCATAGTAGAGACTATACAATATTCAGAGGGCTCCCAAATTAGGGTTTGATTTCCCGAGGGCCCTTACAATGGCCACCTCGTAGCCCATTTTCATAGAATAATTGAAGATTTAGGGCCACATGTGCGAAGCATTTTGCTGTCGGAAACGGCCGATCAAAATGCTTTTACATATGAACAAAATACAAATTGCGATTCAGTATTTGGTAGGGGCATGTTTAGGGTGTCCCTTCCAAATACCAAATCTAAATTGGATGTATGAATGTTTTGTGACTGAATTATGGTCACAAAACATTCATATTTTACTGACTCTTTGAAGGAAGTGGTAACTCACTTGCAAATAGGAAGCGGTCCCCAGGGGACTCCTTCCTCTTTGAGAATGAAAAACAAATATTTTTTAAGAGCAGGCAGTGGTCCAATGGACCACTGCCTGCTCTCAAAAAAGTGAAACTGCAAAGTTTCATTTTTTCTTTTTAAATGCATCCTGTTTTCCTTGACGGAAAACAGGATGCATTTTAAAAAGACTGCTTTATTAAAAAGCAATCACAGACGTGGTGGTCTGCTGACCTCAGCAGACCGCCATCCTTGTGATGGCTGTGATTCCTAATGGGTTGCAAATTGCGACCTACCTCATTAATATGCATGGCGTACGTCTATTTGTGACCCACTAGGAATCGCTAATGAAACTCAAAAGAGTTTAATACATTAGAAATGCTGATTCCCTGATTGCAATTCGAGAGAATCACAATTTGGAAATTGGTATTCCTAATGTCAGTACATCTGGCCCTTAATTATATTGCTTTGGGTCTTGATCAGAGATTATGGAATTGTCTTAAAGTTATATTGTTTTCATCTGTGTATGATGTTAGGTATTCTTCTAATCTGTTTTCCTTTCTCAAGTACTCAGAGAACCTGGATGGTGGAGATTCACATTTAACAAAAGTCTTCATCAATTTAATCTTACATGCATTTAGCCCTCCTTCTATAACTGATAGGTTTGACGGACTGTGCAGTTTGATGATGCGTAGTAGTACTAGTATTAGTAGTCAGAGGGTCTGAGCCAAGCATGACTTCAAGGCGAAAGTTGCCTACACAGTAAACTAGCCTCAAATCCTGTTCATTACAATGGTTCCATTGTTTGCATGTGGTACTGCTGTTGGAAATTACCTTAATCTTCATTGTTTGTGGTGAAAGGGTTGTGATCTCCTTCTGCATTCGGTCAGCAATGCCTGGGTACATGGTGGTACCTCCGGATAGCACAATGTTAGCGTACAGGTCCTTACGGATATCAAGATCACATTTCATGATGGACATGTAGGTGGTCTCATGAATTCCAGCCATTTCCATTCCTGCCAGGAATAAATGGACAGGTCAGCAAAGGACATAGTGCAACACCACAAAAAAAAACAATTCCTCCCCAAGACAAAATTAACAGTTTTCTCTCTCAAGAACATGAGGTTACCCTTCCAACATAAACGAAATATTGAGTTTTCACCAGTGTTGCAATATATTTTATAACTAGGCTTTATCCCTCCAATTTCAGACCTACATCATACAGGTAGTATGGCACAATAGGGTGGAAACACTTCAGCTGTGTTAATATTCAATTGCAAACACTAGCACAAGATGCAACATAGTAGGATTTGTTTAAAAAAAAAAAGAGTAGAGTGTCATCTGCATAAGCTGAATCCCTGACGTCAGTATCACCTACACAGTATTCTGAAGGCACGAGGTACATCTAATTTCTTCAAGTACTGTTTCCTGTAGCAATACAAATAACATAGGAGGTAGCGCTAAACGTGATGCATCATATCCACTTGATTTATTTACCCTTTCCTTTGGTGTAATTTTAATCTTAGGAAAATTGCCTCTCTGACAGTTAAATTCTTATGGGCTCAAAAAGTTTTCATATCCAGGGATTTCTTTTGCCAAATTACAGAGAAGAAAATGTTGTGGAGAAATTAATTTGCTTGGTTAAGGTGTAGAATATTATGCCTTTTATCTTGAATATATGAACTTCTAGGAATACTTTGGATCTGGGAAAACAGGAACACTTAGAGGTTTGCCTAATAGATCATTTATTAAAATAATGGCATGTATTCTATGTTCTATTTATAAATCAAGGAGGTACTGTTCCTAAAAAAGGAAAAGAAAGCTAGGTTGCAACCCTGGGGAATTTATATGATAATTACTTGGTGCTCCCACACATCCGCATGGATGCCATGCTTCATCAAAGGGCGTGCTCTTTGTCGGGCTGGCGCTACAATGCCCTACAGTTTCTGCGATCGGAAACTAATAAAGGTACTGGACCTTAATTAGTGCCCTGGCTCCCCTTGTGTATATAACTATGTTCTATCTAGTCAATAATGTGGTGATTGGAGTTTGATTAGGACGAAGAAGTTTAAATTAAAAATTAACTCTGAATTGAACTTCTAAGAAACAAGTTATTTATAGAAAAAGGCATACCTGTTATTTATTGATGGTAATCTTAGGTACTGTAGCTAGATGTTTGAACCAAGTGGAGGAGGAGTGATACAGTAAGCTGATTAACATTCTAGCCTTTTACTATCCATACAATGGACAGAACACTGTCAGGGAGCCTCCGGTTCATGAAAATTTCTTAAGATCAAAAAGTGAGCTCAGGTAAAAAGAGAGTGTGAGCTTCAATGGGAAGATGTAGTTGACTCATATTTTGAAAGTAGTTGGATGAGTGATTGGACCACCTGTATGAAATTATCTATTTCTGTAAATGCAGCACACACCTTGTTCTTCCTTATGAGCCAATTATTGAGGTCTGGGAGCCTTTACCCAAACTTAATCAAAAGCTGCAGGTTCTCTGGAATTGTAATTTACATGGTGTCAAGGTGGCTCATATGTTGCTTGACTTTGAGCTGATACACAAGATCCGGCTTAGAGAGTGGCAAACAGTGTTCAGAATTATGTGAATTTTGTAATTAACAGGTAGATCATAATATTTGGTGGTTGGAGCTATCATCAACAATTAAATTGTTCTATTTGGCAATTATTATTTCATACCCAAGTTACTGGAGCTTTTATGGTAAATAATTACAAACATGAAAAATACAAAATTATTTATGTTTTTTGATGAAGCAATACATGACAAAGCCAGAGACTGGAATAAGAATGCAAAATAAAGTCAAATGCCTAGAAGAAATTTCCACCCAGTAGTATTTTGTGTGCGCTTCTTCAAGAAGGAAAAACAACAATTGATGGACAGAATGCAGAACAATGTCATACATTCACCCCAATACAGAGATCTGGGCCTAAATCCATCGTTTTTTGCTCACCATGCCATTCCAGTTTGAACCCAGCCATATGCAAATCAGTCTTGACCCTGTGCCCAATGGGAACAGTCCAGCCCGAACTGCCAGGCCAGGTCCTCCCTGGACTGGAAACAAGCATCCTAGGACCGGTTTCGGGGTTTCGCCCCTCATCAGCCAGGATAGCTTGACTTGAGTGGCATGGAGAGCACAGGACCCACGTCTGGGCATACCCGTCCCACTCGGGGTGACAAATGCAAAAACAACAATTGATGGACAGAATGCAGAACAATGTCATACATTCACCCCAGCACAGAGATCTAGGCCTAAATCCATATTTTTTTGCTCACCATGCCATTCCAGTTTGAACCCAGCCATATGCAAATCAGTCTTGACCCTGTGCCCAATGGGAACAGTCCAGCCCGAACTGCCAGGCCAGGTCCTCCCTGGACTGGAAACACGCATCCTAGGACCGGTTTCGGGGTTTCACCCCTCATCAGCCAGGTCCCAGGATGCTTGTTTCCGGTCCAGGGAGGACTTGGCTTGGCAGTTCGGTCTGGACTGTTCCCATGAGCACAGGGTCAAGACTGATTTGCATATGGCTGGTTCCAAACTGGGGTGGCGTAGTGGGCAAAAGAACGATGGATTTAACCCAGATCTCTTGACTGGGGAGAATGTTTGAATCATTCAGCATTCCGTTCATCATTTGTTGCCGTTACTCTTTCGCCCTAAGTGGGATGGGTATGCCCAGACGTGGGTCCCTTGCTCACTGTGCCACTGAATTCAAGCTAGCCTGGCTGATGAAGGGTGACACCCTGAAACTGGTCCCAGGATGCTTGTTTCCGGTCCAGGGAGGACCTGGCTTGGCAGTTCGGTCTGGACTTTTCCCATGAGGCACAGGGTCAAGACTGATTTGCATATGGCTGGGTCCAAACTGGGGTGGCGTAGTGGGCAAAAGAACGATGGATTTAACCCAGATCTCTTGACTGGGGGAAAATGTTTGAATCATTCAGCATTCCGTCCATCATTTGTTGCCGTTACACTTCTTCAAGAAGGATGCCTTGGATTTTATTGGTATGGTTTCTAAATTATGACCATTATGGCTCTGTAGTGCCGGATTCTTCTACTCCCTCATTTTGCTGCCATTTGTTTCTTTCTTGTCTACAGAGCACAGACTACTTCCCTATTACTATTTTTAGGATTGCTTAGGACTGTAGACATCTATTTAGCATTGAATAAGGATTATAGGTTTATAAAACTGTCACAGGAATATTAGGGTGGGTGGAACTTGCAGAGTTTCACTCCGCAGAATTTTGCCAACAGGTGGAAAATATTCTGCTGGCGCTGCAATTTAGCACCGGTAGCGCGAGCAGCGCTGAAAATTAGCACAATCAATCAATCAATCAGGGGTTTATAAAGCACGCTACTCACCCGTGAGGGTCTCAAGGCGCTGGGGGGGGAGCGGCTCCGGATCAGTCGAAAAGCCAGGTCTTGAGGTCCTTCCTGAACGTGTGCGGGGTCGGGGAGCGTCTGATGTTCACAGGGAGCTCGTTCCAGGTCTTGGCTGCGATGTAGGAGAAGGCTCTCCCGCCTGTTCTGTTTCTGTAGATGCGGGGGACCTCTGCCAGGGCGAGGTCGGCGGAGCGGAGGTTCCTCTTGGGTACATGGAAGGATACTCTCTCGTTGAGGTATTTGGGTCCGATGTTGTTGAGGGATTTGTAGGCGTGGGTGAGGAGTTTGAAGGTGACCCTCTTCTCGACGGGGAGCCAGTGGAGGTCTCGTAGGTGTTGGGTCATGTGTTCGTGACGCGGTGTTCCGAGGACGAGTCTGGCTGCGGCGTTCTGGATGGTTTGGAGTTTGTGTAGAAGAGTTCTGTTGATTCCGGCGTATAGGGCGTTGCCGTAGTCCAGTCTGCTGGTTATGAGCGCGTGGGTGACGTTCCTTCTGCAGTCGGGGGGGATCCATTTGAAGGTCTTACGGAGGTTGCGCAGGCAGTTGAAACTAGTGGACGCGACGGCGTTGATCTGGCGGTTCATGGAGAGGGAGGAGTCGAGGATGATGCCGAGGTTTCGTGCGTGGTCTGTAGGGGTGGATGGATTCCCAAGGGCGGAGGGCCACCAGGTGTTGTCCCAGGTGGAGGTGCAGGGTCCGAGGATGAGGACCTCGGTCTTCTCTGAGTTGACCTTCAAGCAGCTGTCTTTCATCCAGGCTGCCACGTTCTTCATTCCTTCCTGGAAGCAGAGTCTGGTGTCTTCGGGATTCTTCGTGAGTGAGAGGATGAGCTGGGTGTCGTCGGCATAGGATACAATGCTGAGCCCATGCTGTCTGACGATGGCGGCGAGGGGGGCCATGTAGATGTTGAAGAGCGTGGGGCTGAGCGATGATCCTTGGGGTACTCCGCAGTTGATATTGGGAGAGGAAAGGAGGGAGTCTGGTCCTCTGGGTTCTGCTGGAGAGAAAGGATTGGATCCAGTCGAGGGCGGCTCTTTGTATCCCCGCGTCGTGAAGTCTGGCTGCGAGCGTGCGATGTGAGACGGTGTCGAAGGCTGTGGAGAGGTCTAGAAGGATGAGGGCCGCAGTGTATCCCTGGTCGAGTAGCATGCGGATGTCGTCAGTGGCGGTCTCAGTGCTATGGTTGCTGCGGAATCCAGACTGGGAGGCGTCTAGGATGGAGTTCTCTTCGATGAAGGCGGTCAGCTGGGTATTTACGAGTCTCTCGGTGACTTTGGTCGCGAAGGGGAGGAGAGAGATGGGCCGTTAGTTTTTCAGGTACGTTGGGTCGGCCGCTGGTTTCTTGAGGAGGGGTTTAACCTCCGCCCGCTTCCAGTCGTCTGGGCAGATGCCGGATCTGAAGGAGGCGTTGATGGTCCGTCCTAGTTCGGGTGCGATGGCGGCGGCGGCCCTGTGGAATATGTGCGGTGGGCAGGGGTCCGTTGGGGCTCCTGATTGGGTTTTCTTCATGGTCGCGGTGATGTGTTCGACGGTGGCGGGATCCCAGGTCATGATGGTTGGCTTATCGGCGGCGGTAGGGAGGGGGTGGTGTCCGGCGTCTGTTCGCTGAAGTTGTCGTAGACGACCTTGATCTTCAGATGGAAGTAGGAGCTGAGCTTGTCGCAGAGTTCCTGGGAAGGTGTGACGTCCGTGGCTTCGCTGGGGGTTTTGCGAACTGCTGTATGACGTTGAACAGTTCCTTGGCGTTGGCACCATGCATTGCACAAGAACGCGCGGCTATTCAAAATGATTTTGCTCCACTTAAATAGAAAATCTACTCGAGCGGTAGCAGATCTACTCGAATGACAGCCCTCTGACCGTGAATGCCCGCGACCACCCAGGTTGGAAAATCGTGTTAGGAGATGCCAAATCTCGCTCGTGCTCACCAGCTCTAATATTTTGAGCCTTGCTGGAACAAAATCAGCCACGCAGCGATTGGCGGAATATGGCTTGAGTAACTCGGAGAGGTCAAAATTCCTCAGGCGGAACGGAATTTTTCACCCACCCCTAAAGAATATAAGATTCAGATCCCATATTGAGTCATGGATTAGGGCTTGAGAGCCTATGGAATATGAAAGCATACAGTTCAACTAACTAATTATGAGTTTTTATCATTCTCTTGATATGTATATTGCAGTACATGCAACTCTATGTAGCGACTGAAACCCGTGTCATATAAGGACTTTATGGAAAAACTGAAAATACAGACGTCATAAGGAATCTACAGGCGAGTGGACAACTTCTCTCCTCTTTGTAGGCTCACTAGGAGATCTTGCAGGAATAAGTCAAGTTTTTTTAGAAATAATGTGTAAAAAAATAGCACATTTCTTTTAACTATCTTAATCAAGAACGTTAGTTGTGAAAATGGAACAGACGGTCATTGCTCCAGGTGAGTCGCATGAGCTTAGGGCTACAGCAGTGTACAGATTTTCAATAGCTTTAGGGTTCTCTCTGATCTAATATGCACTTGGTTTACAATTAATTCTGGTTTAGGACAACCCTATTTTAGAAACAAACATCTACAAGGGAACTATAGGAAAAAAATACATGTTAACTCTTTGCATCCCAAATAATCTATTCTCTGAGGGCAGTCTTTATTTCCACCTTGGATTCCTACAAAAACCTATAGGGAACTGTCATATGACAGTTTTTACTTAAATTAAAAAATATATATGTTATCTCTTTTACCTCCTTTGCAGTACAACAAGTAGGAAAGGGGGACCTGGGTATTTATTCAGCCAATTAACCCACATTGTCGCCTGATGTAAGTGAATATAGAGGAAACTTTTAAAAATCCTGGCATGGAGCCCCTCTTCTTTTGTAACATCCACCTGAAGGTATAAGTATGAACATAGAAAAACTATAACTTTTCACATTTTTCATAACCCTGAAAAATGTATTGATGGATATCTGACGTCTCTCGTCCCCCTGATTGGCTGCTCGGCATTAACACAGAAAATTCACATTTTAACTTCTTTCCCAGCTGTTAACATTTCCCTTTTTCCTTACTCAGAAAGGAGGACTGTGTTATTTGGGAAGGAGAGCATAGTTATCAGTCTCCTATGGTCTTCTCAGTGGAGAGATACTACACATACAAACACCTAGACATTATGGCCTCTACTCATTGAAGGTTATATGGTTACAGCACTCTGTCTGCAATACCATACCGCCTAATAAATTTAGCAGTGGGTGTTACAACAGATTAGCTGGCCTGAAAGATGCAGTGAAAATGTAATTTCTGTGTTTTTGTATAACATTTCCCTAAAACTTTTGAGGCATCTTTCATAACGAGAGATGGTAGAAGAAAAGGAGCCCATATATTTACTACACAGGAACCCCTGAGAATAAGGATAAAGAGATGCAAGGTGTTCTTCAGAGTCCTCTGATCGACCTGTACATGCAATGCTATGCTATGGGATTTGTAGAGCGCATGGCGGCCCAAAGGCATCCCAGCGCTAGTAAGGAGAGGATGCACAGCAAGACAGAGATCAGCAGTCGCCTGAAAGGGCTTTACGAAAATGCAGCTCAGTGTCTAAAGTCCTGATGGCCAAGGAGAGATAGTTCCAGAGCTTAGCTACATTAAAGCTAACGGAGCATCCTTTTCTGGCCCTTTTAACTGCAGGAACGGTGACCAAATGCAGTTTGGAGGAACGGAGTTCCCTTTTGGGAACATACGGGGTAACAAGCTGTTGAAGGATGGGAGGATCTTTCCCATGAAGGGCTCTATGGGCAATGCACAGGGATTTAAATGTAATTCTTTGAGCAATGGGGAGCCAGTGAAGAGAGCATAGGATGTGCCTTCTCCTAGTATTGTCTAGCTCTGATTGAACTCACCTCATCATCCTACCATTTTTTACAATTTAAAACAATTTCTCTTTGCCAGCAATATGCCCAACAGTTTAAAATCCACTGATGCACATAAACTATTAAAATTGCTTTTAATTTGTTTTACTTTCTACTCTCAGAGAGTTTGATCATGCACAAAATAAACTAATTTAAATTAATTTGCCTACTTCAGATGTTTTTCATGCTGTCAAGATGTCTTATAAAGACCCCAACTCACTTTCATTTAGAACCACAGAAATTATGGTATAATTTGTGTTAGTATTCAAATAAAAGTAACACATTAATTGGATTCAACATGTAGTAATTGAAGTGCCTTGGCTCCATCCCTTGTGGACTCAAATAGTCCAGACAACCTGTAAGCAGAAGCAATTCTAAATGTTGTAAGAAGTATCCCTTTATTAGGTGGGTAGCTGTTTCAATCGCATGCAAAAAAACAAGAGCAGAGCCCTTCATCAGGCGCTGTGAATCTTGGCATGTGCAAGGTGCAGATTGAACCACACCTCTGTGCTAGGAGAGGTGAGATTCTTTTATGGAAGGTGCAGATATTTGTAATTTAGTTGGTGGAAAGTAGGATAAACAGAGCCATGGAGTCATGAAGGTGTGAATGGCCACGTCTAAGAATGTAAAACTGGTTCTTTGCTAGGATCCTTGTAGAACGTAGTCCCAAAGGCATGTTTACACTTGACTCCCTACAGCCTATTCCTTCATCTTTCATCATCAGCCATACGTTGTGTGGGAATGAGATCGGGAAGGTTTGTAACACTGGTGCCCATCATGGAACGTCTGCATCGCCAGGGGTTACAATATCTGCAACTATTTCCACATCTTTACCTCTGAGGCAGTGGGAAGCAGCAGGACAGTGTTTGGCAGGCAGTGTGCAGCAAGCACGAGGAAGAAGGTAGAAAAAGGGTGACACAGGGAATTTAGGGTAGTGGCATTAGACAGGACTTCAGACAGAGGACCAGAATGCAGCAAATTAGATGTAACTGATAGGTACAGGTTGTAAAAGGCAGGAATGTAGAGGCTGGTAGGGAGGTGTTGGAAGAGGGTCCCCGTGTACCAGGTAGACAGAAAATAATGTATGGCAGAACTCAGGCAGGACGGCAAGCTGAAAAAGGTAGGTGGAGGCAAGAAGGAACGGCTGCAGCAGGCTCATCTGTAGAGGATGGTGCTTAAGGAGGCAATCAGATGGCCAGAAAGAGGTTTGCCAGCAAAAGTGTGAAGACTCAAACATATGAGAGGAAAGAAGCACAGTGAGCAGGTTGAGGATTGTAGGCAGGACAACAGGTCTCAACCATGTATTATGTTCTTGTCACTCTTGTTGATGGTGAGAAATTGCATTTTCATGAATATGTTGTGCGTAGGAGTCTGGTGCTGGAGCTGTGACCCCCATTAGGCATACAGGTGTATCAGCTGTGGGCACTGTGGTTCCATACTATATGGTTCATCCTTTCAACCATCCTAATTTCCCACCAATCCTCTGATAACACCCCTCATGCCTTCTGTCATGAGGGAGCCCAGCTCTTTGCACTGTCACCAGCATGCTCTTCCTAGCAGGTAGATCCATCTAGTGTAAACATTGTTCCAGGATCCTGCAGACAGACGCAGATATTCACTATTTAAGAATATTAATGAATATCTCACAATGCAGAACAAAAGTTCCATGATCAATCCTGCAGCCACATTATCACATAATGGCAAGAGCATTGATATTGACTCACCCAGGAAGGATGGCTGGAAAAGCGCCTCTGGGGACCTGAACCTTTCATTGCCAATAGTGATCACCTGACCATCTGGCAACTCGTAACTTTTCTCTAGCGAGGACGAGGAGGTAGCAGTCATCATTTCCTGATCAAAGTCCAAAGCAACATAACAGATCTTCTCTTTAATGTCACGCACAATTTCCCTTTCAGCTGTGGTAACAAAGCTGTGGCCCCTCTCAGTCAGGATCTTCATGAGGTAGTCTGTCAGGTCACGACCAGCCAAGTCAAGACGCAGAATGGCATGAGGCAGGGCATAACCTTCATAGATGGGCACAGTGTGGGTGACACCATCACCGGAATCCATCACAATACCAGTGGTACGCCCAGAGGCATACAGGGACAGGACAGCTTGAATGCTAACATACATAGCTGGTGTGTTGAAGGTCTCAAACATGATCTGAAAAAGAAAAGTTGTACAATGCAATAAGAGAGCAAAGGCTGGTGCAAATGTTGGTTGGCAGATAATGGTTGTGTTATCCATCAGAAAACGCTGTAGTTTCATTAATTATTTGAACTAAAGTTAACACTGCTTATAGCATTTCCAGAAATATCATATAGATAAATGCAAGATTTTGGTCAGTAGAGAGTAAATAATATGGAGTCCTATTGCATTCAATCACAGCTGGTATCATTTAAGGCACTTAATGTGGATGGGAGGTCAGGGAGAAACATCTTAATTATTATGGGGAAA
Source organism: Calotriton arnoldi (assembly GCA_963921515.1). Taxonomy (NCBI): domain Eukaryota; kingdom Metazoa; phylum Chordata; class Amphibia; order Caudata; family Salamandridae; genus Calotriton; species Calotriton arnoldi. Next base: position 11,971 of record CAWUFW010019817.1, read on the forward strand.
ATAGAGTTATTTGTAAGGTGCCCCAGAATTCCAGAGATGTGGAAAATGTCATGGGAATACACATGTGACACAAAGCCTATCATTTTCACAATCTTTTATGATTGCACCAAAACGTTTTCTAGCTCAGAGAGTCTGAAAATTAAAGTTTCTGGTTCAGACAGTAGGAAACTAGATTATGTAAAAAAAAACTTGTAATATTTTAAGTGTAATTAAGAGAGATATAGCGGTAAAGTTATCCTCTTTTCATATGTTGGAGTATGCTTTGGTTTTTAGTACAAATCTGATCTCCGAATGTTCTTGCTTAGAAATAATGATGGCATTATATGCTTTGTATTTTATTTAGGTTCCATAATCCTCATTGAGCCCGACTTAGACTTTGGTGGACAGAGTAGTTCACTACAAACCTGGTGGGGTACCATGTCAGTCTAACCATCGTTCCACCGGCTCTAATATAAGGGACTGTCAGAGTAAGGATATCAGGCCTCCTGCCCTATTTAGTGCAAACCGTTTAATGTATTTTTTTCTCTCTGTCGCCGCCCGGAAACACTTGGTGGTCTGGAATATAAAAGAATGGGAAATGACGTATACACTCTGTAAGAAATCTCCCAGCGTGTGAGGGTCATTAGTTGTTTGTTTTTCAATAACAAATTCCTACTTTCGGAGTCTGGTTTTGAAACAGAAAAAAGTTTGGTGTGCCGCCATTTGAAAGATGGCAGCTGCGAATCAAACTTGCAGTGCCTCAGAGGAACCACCATAACTGTGGTTCCTCTGAAGGGCCAGAGATCACCGCTGGGCCGGCAGTGATCTCTGGATATGGCGGGCAGTGGTCCATCAGGCTGGAAGACTTAATGACCCCCGCCACCCTGGCACCAAACACCAATCAGGCCCATTACCTTTGACAGATTTGACGGAATACATCTTGAGAATTACAGTTGCCCCGGTACCATGGATTAACTCCATTTTGGAATATGCTGGAGTATTACGCTGACATTTTGTATTTAAGAAATGGTAAGATGCTGGTAGGACTGTGATAGAAATCGTTATGAATTTTATAAACTGTAAAGCTTTTTATGAGTTATAGGTGATGCATCTTCCTTTTTGCAATTTTTGTTTACAGGCTGTACAATTTACCTATCTCTCTCTGAATTGTTTGTTGTTCATATCCATGGTTAAGAAGGAGGTCTCCTAAGAACATGCAATTATAAATATATCTGGTGACAAAATGATTCCTAAAATATGCACTTGTTGAAAAGAAAACATTTAAATTTATTTCATGGTTCAAATCTAAAACTTATGAAGTTTTATATCAGTTCTGTTTATGTGAGCTGCATTTCAAAAGACATGCAATAAAGAAATAGTTTCATTGATGTTGGCATTGCGTACCTTTGGTGGACTCTTCCTGGAAAGTCAATGCAGTTTGCGGAGGGAACTTGTTCACACATGCGTTATCTCTTTTAGGTCATTGATAATCCGTGGCTCTGGTTGCACAGAAATCAAAGAAGAAACCTACTCCAAGGAACTTGTGAGTGAGAGCATTATCTAAAGCAGGTTTTCCTGAGGATAGGTGCTATTTGTTTAGTTTCACTGTAACATTTGGCAAAGTAAGAGGGTGGGGGAGAATGTTAACACAAATAAGGGACTGAATAAAACCCTATGAATTCCACTAATGAACTGAATTTGTATTGTATGTCCTTTCCTAAGTGTCAAAGAGTTTACTCAATAAAATTTTAAAAGATTCCATGACAACCAGCCATATTCTTAATAAGTATGATTTGTATCTATGCAGCGATTCCGTATTCTTGGTGAAATACAAACTAAGACTGAAGGATGTATCTGCCTTAGTAGAATAATCAAAACCCCAGACAACAAAGCTAACACACTTTTCCCTGGAAGCTTCTTAAAGAAGAGCTCCTGACTTCTCAAACCACACATTTGATTTGGTGAACTTGAGTGGGACGAGTGATTCTCTCTATGAAAGTAGATTTTCAAAGGAATGCAGACAACAAAATGAAAATATTATAAAAAATGAGTAAAAGTAACAAAATGTACAGAAGTAATACGCTTTTTTCAAAGGTCTTGATTGCTCAAGGTTTGGTTATGGGTTAACACACCTGTGTCATCTTTTCTCTGTTTGTTTTAGGGTTCATTGGTGCTTCTGTTAGCAGGACCGGGTGTTCCTCTGGGGCAACTCGGAGCTCGTTGTAGAAGGTATGATGCCAAATCTTCTCCATATCATCCCAGTTGTTCACAACACCATGTTCAATAGGATATTTCAAAGAAAGGATGCCTCTCTTGCTCTGGGCTTCATCACCAACGTAGCTGTCTTTCTGGCCCATACCAACCATCACGCCCTAATAAAACAGGAAGAAGCAATGTAATGAAAGCAATGATTTTATATGTATTCACAACTAATTTAAATATCTAACGTTTGATAAAAAGTGACAAATACAGCTGAAACCATTGAAAGGACATCCAGATACATAACCATAAACACAGGGTTGTTCTTCACAGAGGGGTCCGAAGTAAGATGGACACTTGGAAAACAACTCAAGTAGTCCACTGTAATTATTTCAAGATGGAATACAAGTCCTGGTAATAGTCAAACATTTGGATTCTTCGACCCCATTTTCTCTCTTTCTCTCTCTCTCTCCCTCTCTCTTCATTATTAGCTCTTTTTTCTATATCTCTCTTGATCTATTTTTCTGCACAACTCTCTCCATCTCTCTCTTTCCCCGTACATCTTAAATATTTAGGATAGATGTCTTGATGTACTCCAGTCCCACAGGCATGTGAATAAGGGCTTGACTACAGCGAGCCAGTTGCCTGAAAACAGATGAAAGTCTAAAACCTTGGCCAGCAAACGACCATCTTCCATCCTCTCCCTGACCCCACTGAAGTTTCCTTTGCTGTCATTGTCAATTTTTTAAAATGTACAGTAAAAAGCGTATGTCTCCTTCTTGGAATCTAAGATGTTAACTTAAATAAATTGAAATTATATTTTCCATGCTGTCTCAGTTTGGACGGACTGCATGCTAATGAGCTACGTGCAGAATTTTATTGTGAAGGAGTTTAATTTTTTAATGTATAACAAAAAGTGTATGCCTCCTTTGTGGAATCCAAGATGTCCATTCAAATAAAATTAAATAATATTTTCCATACCGACTCAGTTTTGAGGGACTGCTTGCCAACGAGCTACGTGCAGAATTATACTGTGAAGGAGTTTCATTTCTAAACTGTCCCATTAGGCTACAGCGCCGCATTCTAAAACTATTGCAGCATTAACAGCTTTTTAATAGCTGAACCCTTATAGGTGAATTTCTAGCTGTTTCTAAACTTATACTTTTTAGGTCTCGCCTTAGCCAGCGCATGCGCTGGTCTGGCGAGACATTTAGTGAGTGGGGGCTTTAGAAATGCGACCACAAGCTTTTGCTTGTGGCCTAAGGCTTGCTGTTACACGCGCGTGCACGCGCACAGCCGCCATCTGGCTTTCCTCTCTCGTCATGGGTCATCAGCTTTCAAGATACGAGAGCTTTCTTTCACATTCCTGAAGTTGATAGCTTCCTTTTCATTTGCGTTACTAAGCAATCCTGGGCGGAGCCAACTGTTAAATTAAATGAATCAGGTTATTCGTGTTTACAAGCATCTCCTGAGAAACGCGGCAAAACTTTCAAACAACGACATTGTTTCTGTGGTTTGAAAGTTTCGCCGCGTTTCTCAGGAGATGCTTGTAATCAGCTTTCAAGATACGAGAGCTTTCTTTCACATTCCTGAAGTCGATAGCTTCCTTTTCATTTGCCTATATATCCCTACCTCTCTTCTACCCCTCTAACTCTACTCTATCTCTCTTCTACCCCTCTACCTCTACTCTACCTCTCTTCTACCCCTCTACCTCTACTCTACCTCTCTTCTACCCCTCTACCTCTCTTCTACCACTCTACCTCTCTTCTACCCCTACTCTACCTCTCTTCTACCCCTCTACCTCTCTTCTACCCCTCTACCTCTACTCTACCTCTCTTCTACCCCTCTACCCCTCTTCTACCCCTCTACCCCTCTTCTACCCCTCTTCTACCCCTCTACCCCTCTTCTACCCCTCTACCCTCTTCTACCTCTACCCTCTACTACCCCACTACCCCTCTACTACCCTCTTCTACCCCTCTACCCCTCTTCTACCCCTCTACCCCTCTACTACCCCTCTTCTACCCCTCTACCCCTCTACTACCCCTCTACCCCTCTTCTACCCCTCTACCCCTCTTCTACCCCTCTACCCCTGTACTACCCCTCTACTACCCCTCTACCCCTCTTCTACCCCTCTACCCCTCTTCTACCCCTCTACCCCTCTAACCCTCTACCCCTCTACTACCCCTCTACCCCTCTACTACCCCTCTACCCCTCTTCTACCCCTCTAACCCCTCTACCCTCTACTACCCTCAACTCCTCTACTCCCTCTACCCCTCTTCTACCCCTCTACCCCTCTACTACCCCACTACCCCTCTTCTACCCCTCTACCCCTCGTCTACCCCTCTACCCCTCTTCTACCCCTCTACCCCCTCTTCTACCCCTCTACTATCCCTCTACCCCTCTTCTACCCCTCTACCCCTCTTCTACCCCTCTACCCCTCTTCTACCCCTCTACCCCTCTCTTCTACCCCTCTACCCCTCTACTACCCCTCTACCCCTCTACCTCTACACTACCTCTCTTCCACCCCTCTACCTCTCTTCTACCCCTCTACCTCTACTCTACCTCTCTTCTACCCCTCTACCTCGCTTCTCCCCTCTACCTCTCTCTCTCTCCCCCTCTACCTCTCTGCTCCCCCTCTACCTCTCTTCTACCCCTCTACCTCTCTTCTACCCCTCTACCTCTCTTCTACCCCTCTACCTCTACTCTACCTCTCTTCTACCCCTCTACCCCTCTTCTACCCCTCTACCTCTCTTCTACCCCTCTACCCCTCTTCTACCCCTCTACCCCTCTTCTACCCCTCTACCCCTCTTCTACCCTTCTACCCCTCTACCCCTCTATCCCTCTTCTATCTCTCTTCTACCCCTCTACTACCCCTCTACCCCTCTACTCTTCTACCCCCTACCCCTTTTCTACACCTCTACCCCTCTTCTACCCCTCTAACCCTCTTCTACCCCCTCTTCTACCCCCTCTACCCCCCCTCTACCCCTCTACCCCTCTACCCCCTACCCCTCTACTACCCCTCTACCCCTCTACTACCCCTCTACCCCTCTTCTACCCCTCTACCCCTCTTCTACCCCTCTACCCCTCTACCCCTCTCCTACCCCTCTACCCCTCTACTACCCCTCTACCTCTACACTACCTCTCTTCCACCCCTCTACCTCTCTTCTACCCCTCTACCTCTACTCTACCTCTCTTCTACCCCTCTACCTCTCTGCTCCCCCTCTACCTCTCTTCTACCCCTCTACCTCTCTTCTACCCTCTACCTCTACTCTACCTCTCTTCTAGCCCTCTACCTCTCTTCCCTCTACCCCTCTACCTCTCTTCTACCCCTCTACCTCTCTTCTACCCCTCTACCCCTCTTCTACCCCTCTACCTCTCTTCTACCCCTCTACCCCTCTTCTATCCCTCTACCCCTCTACTACCCCTCTACTACCCCTCTTCTACCTCTCTACCCCTCTACTACCCTCTTCTACCCCTCTACCCTCTACACCTCTACCCCTCTTCTACCCCTCTTCTACCCCTCTACTACCCCTCTTCTACCCCTCTACTACCCCTCTTCTACCCCTCTACACTTCCACCACCTCTCTTCTACCCCTCTACTCCCCTCTACCCCTCTTCTACCCCTCTTCCCCTCTTCTACCCCTCTTCTACCCCTCTACCCCTCTACTACCCCTCTACCCTTCTACTACCCCTCTTCTACCCCTCTTCTACCCTTCTACCCCTCTTCTACCCCTCTACCCTCTTCTACCCTCTTCTACCCTTCTACCCCTCTATCCCTCTTCTACCCCTCTACCCCTCTTCTACCCCTCTACCCCTCTACTACCCCTCTACCCCTCTACTCTTCTACCCCTCTACTCTTCTACCCCTCTACTCTTCTACCCCTCTACCCCTCTACCCCTTTTCTACACCTCTACCCCTCTTCTACCCCTCTACTACCCTTCTACTCCTCTACCCACCTTCTACCCCCTTCTACCCCTCTTCTACCCCTCTTCTACCCCTCTTCTACCCCTTTCCCCCTCTTCTACCCCTCTACCCCTCTTCTATCCCTCTTCTACCCCTCTACCCCTCTTCTACCACTCTACCCTTCTTCTACCCCTCTACCCCTCTACTACCCCTCTTCTACCCCTCTTCCCCTCTACCACCCCTCTACCCCTCTACCTCTCTTCTACCCCTCTACCTCTACTCTACCTCTCTTCTACCCCTCTAACCCTCTTCTACCCCTCTACCTCTCTTCTACCCCTCTACCTCTACTCTACCTCTCTTCTACCCCTCTACCCCTCTTCTACCCCTCTACCTCTCTTCTACCCCTCTACCCCTCTTCTACCCCTCTACCCCTCAACCCCTCTACTACCCCTCTACTACCCCTCTACTACCCCTCTTCTACCCCTCTACCCCTCTTCTACCCCTCTACCCCTCTCTCTACCCCTCTACCCCTCTTCTACCCCTCTACCCCCTCTTCTACTCTTCTACCCCTCTACCCCTCTACTACCCCTCTACTACACCTCTACCCTTCTACTACCCCTCTACCCCTCTTCTACCTCTCTACCCCTCTTCTACCCCTATACCCCTCTTCTACCCTTCTACCCCTCTACCCCTCTTCTACCCCTCTATCCCTCTTCTACCCCTCTACTACCCCTCTACCCCTCTACTCTTCTACCCCTCTACCCCTTTTCTACACCTCTACCCCTCTTCTACCCCTCTACCCCTATTCTACCCCTATTCTACCCCTCTACTACCCTTCTACTCCTCTACCCATCTTCTACCCCCTTCTATCCCTCTTCTACCCCTCTACCCCTCTTCTACCCCTTTACCCCTCTTCTACCCCTCTTCTATCCCTCTACCCCTCTTCTACCCCTCTACCCCTCTACTACCCCTCTTCTACCCCTCTACCCCTCTACCCCTCTTCTACCCCTCTACTACCCCTCTTCTACCCCTCTTCTACCCCTCTTCTACCCCTCTTCTACCCCTCTACCCCTCTTCTACCCCTCTACCTCTCGTCTACCCCTCTACCTCTACCTCTACACTACCTCTCTTCTACCCTTCTACCGCTCTTCTACCCCTCTACCTCTACTCTACCCCTATTCTACCCCTCTACCCCTCTTCTACCCCTCTACCCCTCTACTACCCCTCTACTCCTCTTCTACCCCTCTTCTACCCACTGTAACTAGCAAAGACACTGTGTCACGGCAGCATCACTCAGCACCACCACAGCATCACTCGACACCACCACAGCATCACTCGACACTACCACAGCATCACTCAGCACCACCACAGCATCACTCAGCACCACCACAACATCACTCAACACCACCACAGAATCACTCAGCACCACCACAGCATCACTCAGCACCACCACAGCATCACTCAGCGCCACCACAGCATCACTCAGCGTCACCACAGCAACACTCAGCGCCACCACAGCATCACTCAGCGCCACCACAGCATCACTCAGCACCACCACAGAATCACTCAGCACCACCACAGCATCACTCAGCACCACCACAGCATCACTCAACACCACATCAGTATCACTCAGCATCGCCTTTGCACTAGTACACGACCACATCATCATCACTCAGCAAGACCTAAGTATCATTCAGCATCACCTCAGCATCGTCTCAGCACCAGTCACCACCACCACTACCACCTCAACATCACTCAACACCACCTCAGCCTGCTCTCAGAATCTGCCATCTGTTGATTCTCCCCTAGCGTCTGGCCGCTGCTAGTGTTATAATACAGGCAGTCGCGGTCCGTGTAGGAGTGCCGGCCGGGCGGTGATGTGGGGCGGGGAGGGGCAGGGTGGGGGTAGCAAAGTACAGATTACGGACCTATACAGGTAAGTGAACATTTAAATCAATTAAACGAATTTCGTTGCGCGCACTGCATCGCATTTGGCGATGCAGTGCGCGCAACTAAATTTGTTTCATTGATTTAAATGTTTACTTACCTGTATAGGTCCGTAATCCGTACTTTGCTACCCCCACCCTGCCCCTCCCCGCCCCACGTCACCGCCCGGCCGGCACTCCTACACGGACCGCGACTGAATACAGGTACTAGTTCACAACCTTCAACCTCGAAATTGTTTATGCCCCCTCAAAAAAAAACTTTAACAAACAACCATTGGAATAGGCAAAAACAAGTTGCCAGCATTGCAAGAACAAAAGAAAAATTAGGAAATTTTTATTGTACATACATTTTTTAATATGGTCGTTCTGTTGGACATAATGCCTTTTTGGTCATATATAAGGTAACAAAAATGCTTCTGGCACTTTTTATTACAACTTTTCAGCATGCTGCACAGCAGCCACACTTCTCTACAGCACAGCTTAAACACATTGGCAAAGTCAATAGGTCTGGCTTTTGGGACCTTATAAGTATTTAGTTATGCAGCACAATATCCTTGGTGCAACAACATCAACTGTTGCATGGCTAAACACTTATAAGGTCCCAAAAGCGAGACCTATTGGCTATGCCAATGCTTGTTCACTTTATTACAAGTTTTATTGAATTGCAGTGATTTGCCTGCACAACGTAATTTACTTAAAGCTATTTTATACTGATTTGTATGCATTTGTCTTAAAGTGGCCTCCTTGTCTGTCTGAAAAAAGTGAAATTGATAGAGAACTGTCTTTAACTGTAGTAAGGATTTCTTACATTTGGACATCCCAATATTACAGCAAGCTGAATTTTCAAGCCACGATGTTTCAGAATCTGCTCTTCAGCATTAAAATCTTTTATGTGGGAAGTCCTTCTTCTATTAATATGCTCTCTTTTCAATGCGCTCTAAAAAGTTATTTTTTATCTTTACTGTTTAACAACTATTGTCTGTTTTGTGATTACTAGCTATGCTTTTATTTTTTGTCTGAATACTTTTTTGTCTGACTAGTTTTTACATTTAAACAATGTATCATTTCATTGGGGAATTTTCCTTTGGACATTGTATTTTTTATTATTCAATTTAAACTGGTTCTCAATCAGTGGCGAGTAGACATCAACAATGGTGGTTCTCAAGTACAATCCAGAGTGCCACATTTATTATCGAGGCAGGAATAGCAATAACCTAACTCCTTTTCCGTGCATCAAACATAACTAGATGGAGCGACATTTATACCCAAGACATCACAACCATCCCACTATCAAGGCTCAAAGGTTCCCACAAACTCCTAGGCCCTACAGCTACGTTATGCTCCTCAATTACAGAGGGTTGCAACCAAAGACAGAGACCAAAGTCAAACTTGACTCTTCCAAACCTATACTGAAGAGTGACAGGTAGTAAAAACGTATGCGCAAATCATAAATGGACCTTACAAAAGCCGTTCCATTGCCTCCTTACATACTTGAGGGGGACACCACCATCTCCGAGCTAGGCAATCCATGCCGACAACCAACAGCCTCCCATCAGCATAGTCGAGGGACCTTCCTTCCCCTGTCAACCACCAGGGTTGATTAGTTTGTGAACTTTTGCACCACTAATTTGTGTTCTATACTTGACTTAGTCTTTGCTATGCATCTTAACTTCATAAAGTGCCTGACCGATACCTGCCCACCCCAAGCAATAAATCTAGTCATTCTGTACAAATCTATCAGCACAAGATGAAATAAAAAAGCAGAAGAATAATCTAAGCACAGGACACCATTCTCCGGAATAAGTTCTATCATAGTCTAAAATGAAAGCCACCCTATTTATGCAAACGTTTGAAGACAAATGACTATACAGGCGTACCGCTCCCTTCCCCTCCAGCAAAGGGGAGGGATGGGTGCTGTAGACCAAAACACCTCTGACTGCAGGTTCATCATAATACCTATTGTAACTCATCACACACCTTCACAGTGAAAGGCCATAACAGGTAAATATACAGATCCAACCCATAGTTGGCACAAATCAAGACTGATGGGGTATGGATCCTTTCTGTGATGGCCATAACATTCACGCCTGTATAAAAGCACAGGTTAGGACTATTTTTTGTAAACAACAATAAGTAAAACTAAAAATTGTTCCATAAATACTGAGAAGACATGAAAGTCAGCGTGTTTGTGTTTTCTTTATGAAAATGTTTGATTGGTACCAGAAATGCACTTCATTAGTATTTACGTGCGAAAGGGACCTAAACCGTACTTCTGTGGTTTTAAATCGTTTATCGCAATATCACTCAACTAATATATGAAGAAAAGAAAGGAAAATCAACTAAAGGAGCCAAGCTATGCCAAGCTGTTCTTGCAAATTAGGGGTCACTAACCTGATGTCTTGGGCGTCCCACAATGGATGGAAAGACAGCACGTGGAGCATCATCTCCAGCGAAGCCGGCCTTGCACATACCGGATCCATTGTCGATAACCAGTGCAGCAATATCATCCTCCATGGTGAACTGTGGGAAGACGAGTCATGAATACTGTTAGCAGCAAGAACAGGTGGAATACAGGTGGAGCTGGAGAGTAGAATGGCATTTACTCATTACACATTTTGCCCCATATAAACTTCTTGTGAATTGTTGCTGCATTCTGTAGGCAGTACAGGAAGAGGTGCACAAAGCCCCCAATAGGATTCTCTAAATTTGTTCAATAATAAGAGAAAATATAATCCCTCGTGGTATGTGTATATTCACACCAAAGCCAGGTCAGACCTTTACTACAGCAGCTATAATTAGTTTCCTTATTTTCTCTGTTACTAGACCCAGCTTTATAGGACGTCTCTGTATGGAGGGGATGGGGTATTGGCCAAACACATTTTTGAAAAAACTAGATTAAAAAAATAGAACATTTCCAAATATATCTAAAATAGGGTTAAAGATACACCCCATTTATTCCTCTTTTGTGTGACTGATTCTCTTTCTATTTACCCTTTAGTTGAGTTTCCCAGTGTCACACCTCTTGTGAGCTTGGTTCCTCTGGTGTTGTATATTCACCATCTAAATTCCAAAATGTACCCTCTGTGGCCGATGACCCTCACATTCATCCACTTTGTGTTGCTGGATATTCATTCCATTCCATTTCCTCCTCTCCTTCTGCTCTTTTGATTTGCTTCTACCTCGTGCTCACCACGCCCTCCCTTCCGCTAATTGCCCACTTGAATAATCCTTATGTGACTGCGCCTTATCCTCCCTTGCATGAGAATGATCCCCTCTTCCATCCCCCCTTCTGTAAGTGATCCTCCCTTCAACCCACCACTTTGTTCCTGTTATTCCATATCTACCCGCTTTGTGTGGCAAATCCACGTTCCCTGCGTAGCATGAAGTAGGTCTTCTATGACCTTTGTGGAGGACTGATTCCACTTTGAAGACTATTTTTATGTGGTCACACCATTCCATCCCAAAGAATTTCAGTTTGTTTATAATGTAAATGCTTGGTGTGGAATGGGAGTGTAGGCTTTGGTGACGTTTTGGTAAATCACATCAATCGCCTTACCTTTACCTATTTTCCTTGTTACCTACTCGAAGGAATCAATTAGATTTGTCTGATATGACCTTCCTGTGTTACATCACATTTCAATGGACGTAGTAACTAGCTTCTCTCAAGAAACAGTGACGGATGACTAAATCCTGCATAGGTGATTTCATTAATGTTCTCCTCCCCAGGTGTTGTATTGACTAGCCTGAAGGTGTAGGCCCTTCTAACTTAAAAAGTAGATCACTATTCTTTCAATTATATGTGATTACATAAATCTCAGGAAAGACTTGACTGTGACTCATCTTTAGTTGCAAAACTGTTCCATACTCTCATTCTTTTCAGAGTAGGAGCACTTTTTTTTATGAATGTGTTTTACTCTTGTGAATAACTCAATGAGGTTGTTGGTCTCTGTGCTCTGTTAATTTCTTACTATAGGTCTCACTAGAAGTTCACCTGGGATACCCATGTGGTATTCCTGCACCAGGGAGAACGATATCATGGGGATGTGTAATTATGAGACACCTGAATACCTTGGTACTTAAAGTTTAGCCCTCAACAATGGGAAATTGCCTTGGCAATTGGTGTTTCTGCACCAATTACCATGGGTTTTCACACACACTGGGACTTTTTTCCCTTCACATTTGCCAAGGGTTTTCTTAGTGAGTTGTCCGAATGGGTGCGGGACGAGCATCAGCAACACAGTGTTGCCGATAAACTTTTAATCCTGATTCTGCAGGTAACTTCTGTTACTGAACCAATCTGGATTAATGGGACACTCGTAATGAGCTATGTGGAAAAACATGTTTTAATCAGCTTCCATAGAATCCACACTCTCCGTTTGTTAGAAGGCAAATCTCTATTATTGAGAAATGTAGTAAAATGTCTAAGAACACATGGTCACTGTTTTGTTTATTTTTGTTTTTAAAAATGTAAAATTCTTGAGGACCAGCTCATGATTTCCTTTGGCCCAATGTTTCATCTGCTTTCTCACCTTTTAGCTACGCACTAGTTCACAATATCCTACCTGGTCCTGCCACTTTACCAACTAACTCTTTGCGAGCCCCAGTATAAGGGATTCTTTGGTAAATCTGCTGGTCTCCAAGTCCTCCATGCGTTGTTTTGCAGTTCCTTTGTTGGCCTTTCATAAATTGTTCTTTTATTTCTATTAGTAAGTGATTAAAAAAAAAAAATGCAAAGTAATCTGTGAGTATGAGTATGGTCTCCTTTGCTATATATATTGCGTTCGAAACATGTACTATCAAAAAGCAGTATGCAAAGGATTCAGAAGAAGTTTGCCTTCTAAGAGGTGAACTTAAAAAGCATACACAGCAAAATATTCCTTTCCATGTACTATTTACAAAGGGTCATTAGTTTGTTGCTTCTTAAAGAAAGCCTATATGCACAGATGTCTTTCGTTTGTGAACAAAAAAGACGCAAATTGAACGCCATAATGACAGCAAAGTAAAACAAATGAATCTGTAAATATGTAATATATATTTCTCCAACCCTATTCGCTTCAACTTTTTTTAATATGTACTCTTGAGTAAATTTGCAACTTGTATATATGTAACTCAAACCACGAGTATCTGTAGTAGACATATGTACTTACTACCATTCTTTTTGAGTTTAGAGTTTATCTGTTTGTATCTTTTATGTAATTTTGTACTTTGAAGTCCTCATGTAATGTAACTGGTTCTATTGTAAAGCGCTCTGACACCTTCAGGTAAAGTACGCTGTATAAAAATGCATAAATAAACCCACTTCCTTAACAAAACCGCCATTAACATGCAATCAAAATGCTGTTATGTTCATAAAGAAACTACATCTAACAGCACCCTAACTTATTTACAAACTACAAATCATGCTTTATCTGAAATCTAACAAAAGGACTACTTGAAGTCTCTCATACAAAAACTAATGGAACACACATGGGATAATGTACCGATACACTAAATGACATGGTCTTGATAGTCAATTCAAGCAATTTCAGACTACGAAGAAGACATGAAAGCCAATGGCTGAATGGTGCTGATCCTCAGCCATGTCTATTTACCTCTTATTGTACTTTTTTCAGGGATTGCTAACATGAGGTCTCCTAGATCGCTAAAGCTGTCAGTAACTACACTTAAAAAGCAGAGTTTAGGAGCAAAAGTTATAAAACAGAAAATAATATGTAGAACAGTGGCCCCAACCTGTGGTCTGGGGACCCCTGGGAGTCCGCGCCTACTTAGAAAATTAAATTATATTAACAGATTAATAAAGTGTATATAAATAAAAAAGCTACATGTACAATTAAAACATTTAAGGGCTTACTTACAAGCCTCTTGCGCTGCCGGTACGCCACTTTTTCCCATGTTAAAAGTGACGCCCCTTAAAACGTACTGTAAATGTGAAGGAATTAGAAATTGGAGGGTAAAAATGTAATTAGTATCCTCAGATTGATTCGTGGGAGCAGTGCAGGTGCATCAAACAGAATATAGTATGGATGAGTGGCCTCAATTGAATTTAGAAAAGTTCCAACCTTTCTATTAAAATTTTGATTTATATGTGTTTAAGAATTAAATAGAATGTGTCATCATTTGTGTATTTGTTTGATGAATGCTTTTTTTCTGCATTTTTTGTGTTTTATTTTGCGGTTCAAATCATCGTCAATGTTTAGGCCGGGGTCCCCGGCTACCAGTAATGACTCAGTGGGGGGGGGGGGGGCAGGATTCCAATAATGATTCAGTGGGGGTTCCCCAGATTCCAATAATGATTCAGTGGGGGTCCCCTGGTTCCTGTAATGAATAAGTGGGGTTTCACAGAAGTTAAAAGGTTGAGAACCACTTATATAGAACACAAAATTCCTCCTGCTTTCTGCATTATCTGAAAGGCCATTGCAATTCCTTAATAAAATCTGTTACATTTCGCTTTGCACCTTGTTTCATTCATAGGGGTAGTTTTTGAGCTTCTGAATGGTGTGTTTACTTGCATTTTCCCAGGCACCTTTGGGATGGGCGGGAGCTGGGCTGGCTTGAAGGGTGTGGCCCTTCCTGTGTTCCACGGACGTCACTTCCTCCCTGTTTGTCATGCGAGGCTATGCTGGCCACGTCTGTCTGCACCTTTACCTTTGAACCTGTTTACAAGGAGTCTCACTGCGGCCATCAGACGCTGCTTCCATAAAAGGCAATGTCAGAGCGGCTGCAGAGATAGCAGGCCCTGGTTATTTAATCGATACTTGTTTAAATTGCTGACACTCGAGGGGCGCTGAGTTTATACTGTCACCGGCTAAATTAGAGCGCAGTTCGGGCGTAAAGTTGGCACGAAAACTGCCCGGCGAGGATTATGTTTGCACGGGATTTCTGCTGAGTTTCTGGTCGGGTTTGCACATACAATAAGGAAGTGATTTGTTTCCACGTAAAGCACTAGGCATAAGGCACGCACGACTCGTACGAGGCCGTGGTTAAAATGCTGGACTGTGTTATAACCACATTTTCCGGTATTTTGCACTCATGGAGGGTCGAGGTCAAAACTGGAGTAAATTTAACGAGAGCTAAACTCTCCTGGGATCCTTTAGACTCACACGGCAAAACGGCTGCAAAAACATTTCCAGCAGGCATCAGGTGTGTTTTATACCCGATTATTACTTGTGCTTACAAAGTGAGGTATAATGTGTGCATTTTCCACGTAGTATTTTTCAGATTGTCTCGACCCTAGGCTCTGATAACGGGCGTTAGTTATTACCCAAGCCAATGGTACACATTTTATCCTCCTCGAAAGACGAGCCTCCGAGGCCTCACAGGTTTCAACCTGTGGCCTTCAGGTTGCACACGCATCTAGAAAATTGATTCATTAGTCCACCTGACTATTATATTAGCCCAGATTTTTAAAGTGATGTTCAGTGTTTGGGTGAGCCGGCTTTGCGAGTGAGGCCTACTGGTCATCCATTTGCAGAGCGCTAGAAGTATCCTGAGATAGACTCATTCCTAAGAAATGTATTCTGCTTTAATGAGCTGTGCTTCTAGTCCTAAAGGCTCAGACATCTGCTTTGAGTGTTGTATTGATAAAGTGTGAGCATCAAGCCTAGTTTTTTCACTTTTTCTTGAAGCTACCACTTAAATAAATTAACCAACTACCATTTCCTTTCCATAAAACATTCCTTTCTCTTATTCATTCTCATCCATTCAATTCTCATCCATTCATCTTGGCACATAGCCTATACCCCTCAATCCCACAAAAAAACCTAAACATCCTCCCTTGAGTTTCCTTTCTAATGTTTTGAAGCCCCTGTAAAAATGGAGGCTTCCGCAACAGATAGTTGGCATTTGACAAGGTGCCGCCTCTGCTGAGCCTCACTTTAGAACTTCTGTCTTGCCCCTGCCGCTTTATGGAATAATGTAGTACAGGAAATTGTCACAAGTGGATCACTGGAGAAGCCCCGCCCTTCCACTGGTTGCTGTGAGGGGCTGGAACTTTAGTCTTGGCTGCTCCTGCTAAGTTACTCATCTCCCTGGGTCTTACAATCCTTAAAAACAAAGATCCAAGGAAATGCATGGGGTCTAAGGTGAGGCCTGAGACAGATCGACCAATGTCTGTTCAAGAAAGCCAGATCAGTACTATATTTTCAGGATGACTGCTTGTAGGTAAATTATTGCCATATAGATGTATCGAAAGAAATGTGCCCCTTGTGAGAATCTGGCACAGATCCCACCCATATAGACGAATGATGGACACACCTGAGGACGCAGTTGTTTTTAGCTCTGTCTGAACAGCACGGCTGTCTCTGAGACCTATTGTTACCAATGCATTCCTGTTATACATAGAGGGGGCTTTGGCTCCACCCAGAGGAGTATTTCACTCTCACCTCTTGCTATTGGCTGTTTGATGTATCATGCTGCCTCCTATAGAATGTTTGCATGGGAATGTATGAGGGACTGTTTTACAACTCAAAAGTACACTGGGTTATCACACATGAAATTATTTATCTCATAGATCTCATAGATGCGCATACTGAAAGCAGTGATTTTGTTTTCTTTTTTTTCACTGGTGGAGGCTTTTCAAAATGTTTTGTTCAGGACTGAAAATGCAAGACAGACCTATTGGCTTTACCAGTGCTTGTTTCACATGAGATTTTTCCCTGTTATCATCTGGTTCCTCCACTTTTCTAGTGTAAATTGGATTCTCTTAACGGCAAACCTCTGCATCCCACTGACCTCTGTTTATTTACCTGTAAACATAGGGAATACTCAGAGATAGCTGCAAGGCCGCCTTAGGGTGGCACAGAAACCACGCACCCGTTATTTTCCAATCAGACGGCAATTGATTGTGAGCTTTCTGCTCTGCACCCTAAAAACAGGATTGTGTGATCCACTGCAAATTTGAGGATACACTCCACCGATGAAAATACTGAGGATCCACCCAGCCTGGGGACCCGATCCCACTAGAAATGGGACAACTACCGGATTAGACAAGTTAGATCCTTAATGGATCTTCTGCATAGACGTGCGGCTGCCCTACAGGGCCATTCTCCGATAGTGGATATGCAGAATGCTGTTGACTTGACTAAGGCAAGCACTTGGCATTACAGTGAATTTGGATCTGCTGGTAAGTACTAATTGTGCTACAAGTGTTATGATTAAGACCAATACTCTGCAATTCAGCACACGTAGAAATCCTCTCTCCGTGAGCAAGGTATAGCTCGCCCCAGTGGCAATTTTTTCATTTGGTGAATAAACATTGGTGACTCCCCTGAAAGAATCAGAGAGAGGAATCAAACAACAGAATCACTTCTGTTCCCCTCCTCTATCAGTAACTTTTAAATTGCAAAAGACAGAAAAGGGAGACAGGAGATAAAATTACAAAGACAGAAAAAAAGAACCTGCCCAAATGAAATAAATATACAGGAAATGTAGGGTAACAAAAGAAAGGGGCATGGTGTGGAATCAGGACTGGGCAATAAGGTTTGGGCTCCTGCACTTCTTTCTGTACTATATTATCATTATTTTACTTTTTTTTAAATTATTATTATCGTGATTATATTTTTATTAGTATTAATATACTTATTATTAATATATAATGTTATCATTGTTATAATAATTTGTGCACTTATTATTCTTTTGTACAAAATAAGCGCTTTGGAAATGTGAACTATAGTAGATGAATCCTAATCTGATTACCAAGCATCACCTTGTGCTCCCAGAATCATGACTGATAGTACATGAGTGAATATGAGAACCTGAATCGCTTTATTGCTCTGATAAGCACAGGTGGACTTGGACTATGGACCCCGTGCTCAGTGAATGAGTTATGGACTGGTGCTGTGAGCCAGGTCATTTCCAGGCACAACACCAGGGGGTTTAGAGCAGGCAGGGACGTGAGCAGTCTAGGCATCGGGTTATTTCCTAATATGGAATATTTACCTGGAGGCTGCTTGAAAATGTGTGGATTGAATACGCCCAGTGATCTATTGACCTCTCACCACTACATAGTGTTCCTTGGTCTGAGGACATACGACAAAGTTCTTGCAGGAAACTTAATGCCAAAGGAGCACATTCTTTGCTTGATGTCCTCCTTCAGGCTGGTCCTGATGGCCAACCGAGCCTCAGACAACAGAAGGAAAAGTAGAGATTTAAAGGACCCTGTTTATTACAACAAAAGTCTTCCTTTGGATAAGGTATGAAACCTTGCAAAGAAGCAACAGTGCACCTCGCAGCGCATAAAAAAGCTTAGGAAGAGATCGCTCCTTCTCTGCCTTGAAGGTGAGTGTCCAGACTCTACAATGAATGAGGCAGGTAGATATTGAGTCCCTTTAAACAGGGGCAGTTTACCCTACACTCTCAGGGTCTCTTCCTGAGGACCATGCCTAGGGCCTGACCATTTCACGCATGCTTGTAACAATGAAACAACAAACACTACCGGGCTACGCACCGGGTTGTATTAAACATGAATTGGCCAATGCACATCAAACACCTGTGGGCCTGATTTAGATCTTGGCGTATGGGTTACTCCGTCACAACTGTCTGCCGAAACATAAATCCCATTATAGCCTATATTTTACGTTTTTATAAATCTCTCTGAGCTGTAGACAGCATAAACAGCCACATGTATCTTTCATCCTAGCACTGGCTAAACAGGGACCATGGTGCTTCAACAGATAGACCGTAATGTGTCCTTTCTAAACTTTGCACAGAGAATTTGAAGTATTTGCACTGAGAATGCAGCGCACTGGATTCCAAAACAGCACAAGTACATTCATAGCCTTTAAAAGATGCTTTCTTCATTTTGGACACAGGTTTGGGTCAAAAGTTTTTAATTTGATCGTTTGGCCACTATAGTAAAAAAAAAGATAGCACGGGTGAAGTGATTTTGTTCGCTCATGTGGAGCAAACGGAATATATCTGGCAGAGTACCGAACTGCCCCAGGAGCACCTAGAAGACTGGCCGGCAGTACTGTAGTTGAGCTGGATTCATTACTGCAATTATTAGTTCTGGTGCATCCTGTTCAGTGAACACTCTTCCAGGACGTCTCAGTATCCTCATCTCTCAGTATCCCTCGAAGTGGACTCCTGAGGCTTGAAGACCTGTTCTGAGGCAACAAAACGCACAAGCTCTGGAACCCGCGCCTTCTATCTCCATTTGCAAGCGGAAGAGCCATACAGCTGCTGTACCCACCTCTGGCGGGATGGGGCGGCTCTGCCTCAGCTGCTTTTAAGGCAGAATCCTTTTTGATTTTAAGCCTCCCGGCCTATGGAGCCAAATCAAGAAAGCAGGAGGCATTTTGCTGCCTGAAGCAGTCCTGCTGCCCTCCTTCCAGATGCGCCCCTGTCCCATGGGGCCAAGCTCTGCTGGACGGGGGCGTGACACAAGCCCCTGCAGGGGGAGGGCACATGTTCAGGGGCTCCCTCAACCCTTCATGAGGGCCCTAGGCCAAGGTCATTGATTATCTGTGAGATATGGGAGACCCAAGGGCCCCTCCTTACATTCTGCAGGGGGTGCCATCACTTTGCCCCAAGCCACTGGGGCTCGAGAGCGGTATCTGCCTGGCAGAGGCTGCCATCACGACAGCAAGTCAACGTGCTGGCCTCTGCTATTCTCTGGGTTAGGGTACAGTAACCGCAGCAGGAGGAGGCGCCGCACCCCCTCCCCCACACCTGAATATACAGTGCCCTTGTATGATAGTGTTAAAAGGGGCAGGTTTCGCTGCCCTTTCATACATCCAGGAACAGTGAGAACTTCAGAAAGTTGCTATTCAGGCCACATCAGTGCTTCTGTTGCTTCCAAGGCCTGCTTCTGTCTGATAACGAATTCAGTTCATAGACACATGGCTCTTCTTCGTGTAAACATATATCCTTAATTAAAAAAAAATCCTACACCGCTTCTCCACCAGCTCCCCTCGTACCTCAGAGGATGCTGAAGGCATCTGGCATAGAACATATCTCAAGAAAGTCTAAACCCTGCACAATGGAAGTATGTGGTATGAATGGCAGAAATCATTCCCATATATTTATTAATGTATCTATTCAATGATAAGCCTAAATGCAGCGCATGCACCTAACAGAGGCCTCGCAGCGCTTTGGAGAGCCAAGAAGAGCATTTCGACAGCAATAGAGCGAATGATGGGGGGGTTATTATGCTAATGCTGTCATGTTCGAGTTTTCTGGTGCGCTGCAGGGCCGTTAGTAAGCGGCGCTCCTAGACTTTGGGACCTCCACGCGCTGGTCTGGAGGATTCCATCTCAGACAGAGTCCTACAGATGAATTTTGAAAAGGATGGGTTTAAAGTTCTCACAAATGACATGACTCATGAAGCAAGCCTTGGCTCTGCAGGTAGGGAGTTTCGTGTATTATTAAAGGTAAAAAAGTACCAGTAAAAAAGTACCTTTCCAGTGGGTGCACTCAGGTCCATTCGAAGCCATGCTTAGGTACCAGTAGTAGTGCGCCTGTAGTGACAGGTTGTTCTCACCTCTTCTAGAGTCCCTGCAGCACCTGCTTACCTTTGGGTTGGGTCGCTTTGATTTGATGACCGCTGCAGGCGCTGGGGTGACACTGGCCACCTCTGGTGACGGAGCTCAGAGTGTTAGGCCGTCAGCTGGGGCTTTGGGAGTTATGAGATGCGAGCCGGTTCCCGATTGGCTGGAATGAGTCAAAGTGAAGTCATAATCGATAGAAACATAACAGTTTTACGAGTTCCGCATTTATGGCACAGCCTTTAGGCTCTCAGCTTATCTCCTTTATTGCTGTGGTACCCCTTGGCGAATAGAATATATTTACAGCATTGAGGCTATCTGGGAAACTTTAACCCCATAGGATGACCGCGCCTCGTGCTGGCACAAGGCCAGTCTCCATTCCACTCTTTTACTTATGAATGTGCTGTCCTGCCAACACCTAACTGCATTAATGTAGGAAAGTGCCTCTTTTGGACATGGTTAGCCCCCCCTTTCTGCCTGGAAAATGATGTAATTTCGACTGGAAGTGCACAGGGTCCCTGCCAACCAGGTCCCCTGTGCCAGAAGCTCTTTACCTAAACTATACCTTTTGTTTCCCATTTGCACCCCTTCAGTACCCCTAGTAAATGGTACCCCTGGTACCTAGGGCATTGGCACTGAAGTGGGACCCCAAGGGTAGCAGCATGAATTGTGCCACCCTACTGTCCCTTCACCAAGGCCATGCACACTGTCATCGCAGACTGCGTGCCTCGGTGCAGATAAAACCGAAGAGTCAATAATGGACACTTCCCTATGTGCCATGCCCACAATCACTGCTTGTGATATAGATGAGACACCCCTCTGGCAGGCCATATAGCCCTAAGGCAGGGTGCACCTGTGCGGACATATCTGAATGAGCAGATATGCTCCTGCAATATCCATGTCGATTCTCAGATATTGTAAGTGAACAGGGAAGGCATGAAGAGTACATGGGCTGGACACTCATCTCCACAAGTTCTTCAGCTCTGTGATGGCTTCACTGTACTATGGGATATTTGGTACCAGACATCTCGTCTTCATAAACCTGCACTGATTTCAGTGTCAGATGTATAATAATTGCACACAGAGGACCCCTTAGAGGGGTCCCCTGAAAACCTACCAACCCTTAGTGTGGTCACCGACTGGTCTAAGCCAGCCTGTCACCACCAGACAGAGTTCTGACCTCATGGGGTGAGCACCAGCGTCCTCAGAGGTCGAAAACAAAGCCTGCCCTGGGCAGAGGTGTTCACACCTTCCCCCAGTCAGGAAGAGCCATCTGTGGCGGGAAGCTTCAAAGGCCTTACCGCCTTTGAAATGTGACCCCCCCCCAGCCTCTCCTGATAAAAGAAGTAGGGCCCCCTCCTGTCCACACCACTTTTGGATGGAAGATAGGCAGAAAAACTTAGAAAAAATAGGAGGTGTGCCCCCTCTGCCAACTCAGGTGCTGAAGGCAAGGTGAAGAACGAACATTCTTCCTTGGCCACCATCTTGAAGATGGTGGGACTTCTCCAATAAGGGTAGGACTATGTCCCCCTCCCACAGGAGGTGGGCAGAATAGAGGGTGTAGACACTGCAGGTAAGGGGCCCATTGGCCACTACCTGTCACTCCCTTGTAAACACCCCTAAACTTATTATTTAGGTGGCATCCACAGACCCTGAATTTAGATTCCGTGGACACAAGAAGAAAACGAATGAAGTAACACTGTTGGACCGAGTACTGCAGACCTCGTGGTGGACTTTGGGCACAAACTCCTGCTTGCTGCTATAGAACTCAACAAACGCAATCCTCCAGCTCGTCTAATCACTGTGTGGCCTCCACAGAACCCCAGAGGGCCCCCACTGCTTCGCAAATTGCCAAAGAACTCCCTTGAGATAGAGGTACTATCTCCCTGCAGCCGCAGGACTCCAAAACAGCAAAGTCCGGTGCAGTGTCGTCCAGCTCCCCAGACTGACCGATGTCTCTGAATGCCATCCAAAGATACACTTGCTGTGGAGGGTCTTGAGACAGCAGGACCCACCGGACCTGCCAGGCACCAACACTTGGGGTAATGAACTCCTTGCTGAAAAACAACCGACAAAGCAGAGTCCAGACAGATTCCAACTTTAAAGCCAGCGAGCACCCGACGGGTGACTTCAGGACTTCGGCGACCCACCTCAGCAGTGGGCCAGCAGCTCCAGATTCATTGCTCCAAGATGCCAGCTCCTAACTGCGAGGTTCTTCTTTGCACGCCGTTACCCAGATGCACATCTCCTCTGCAACCAGCCAGCTTGGCAGGGGCATCTTCAATCCAGCTGTGCTCCCAAGGCCCCAGAGCCATTGTGACCCCCTACTCTCCCTTGAGAGCCTTCAGACTTGCCTGCAAGTCCCCCTTGGCTTTGTTTTTTCTGGTAGCTCCTGGTCTTCATAGTGCTCCAGCTGCAGAGAATCACTTTGCCTTGTTTCCCAAGAAATCAGGGAAGCTTCTGAGAACTTGGCCTCGGCATTTTGGACCTTGGTCCAGAGCCTCTCGATTTCCAGAAGGATAACCACAGCAACCACTGTTTTGCATTGCTTTTCGGCTTGCCTTTTTCCTTCCATAGGAAATGTCTTGTGAGTAATTGCACACAACTGTGATTAGTGCATTTTCTTGTAATTTATCGTATTGCAAAAAGTATAGGTCTAAATATTTATATACAAAGAAGTACTAATTTTCTAATTTAGTCTCGACTTCATTCCTTGAGTGTGTGTAAACATTTGTTCCCTTGCTCTGTACAACAATTTCTTAGCACTACCATCTGAGAAGCCTAACTGCTTGCCCACGCTACCACAAAAATAGAGCGTTTGTATTATCTACTTTTGCCTCTGTATACCAATAAGGGTGTCTTCGACCTCTCTGCACAGTGTACCCCATTGTGGTGTACTATATATTCTTATTATTCTTTCCAGAAAGGTTCCCGACTTAGTAAAGCATCATGAGTACCAGAAGCAAAACTTCTGAAGAGCTGGTACAGGTGGAGGAGCTCGACCTCACACCTTACCTGTCTCTACCCATGAGACAGCTTAGAGGTCTGTGTTAAATGTATGGCCTTAAGACTGAGTCAAATCCTACCAAATTACAGCTCCAGGAGCTTTTGGCAGAGTACGATGAAGAACATCCAGAGGACGACACTGATCTTGCAAAAGATCGGAATACAGATAATGGGAGTGATGATATAAACCCCCAGGACAGAGGAACACTTCCAGATGAAGTGGGGAAGAGGGCAGCTATAGAAGCTCAATTCCTAGGTGTAGAAAAAGAAAGCAGAGAGTTGGGCCTAGAACCCATCTCTGGTGGCAGCACAATCGTAACTAGGAAGAGAGAGGATTCTTTTGACTCTAAGATCCTCAAAGGGATTGTCCCAAAATATTTTGAGAGTGATGATATCCCCAAGTGGTTCATTGCTTTTGAGAGGGCCTGTCTTAGCAGACAGGTCAACAGGAAGCTGTGGAGTGCTATCCTGTGGGAGATGCTCTCAGGAAAGTTCAGGGATAGACTCCTGACACTTAGTGAGAAAGATGCTAAATCCTATGATCTCATGAAGGGTACCCTGACTGCGGCCTTTGAATTCACCACTGAAGAGTATAGAATCCGGTTCAGGGAGGCTCGAAAAACCCAGAGCTAAACCTGGGTAGAGTTTGTAGATTACTCAGTGAAATCACTAGGAGGTTAGTTAGCTGGTAATACTGTACATGACTTTGAAGGGCTTTATAATTTGATAATGAAGGAGCATCTTTTAAGTAATTGTTACTAACTGAAGTTACACTAATTCCTGGTAGACATAGGTCCACTTTCTCCCCAAGGGTTGGGGAAGAAGACGGACCACTGGGTCAAAACAAAGGTGATCAAAACTACCACTGGTGGGGTAGACCAAAAGAAAGAGCAAAAAAGCCCCCGCAAGAGAAAGAGGGTAATCCTAAAAACAAAGAGTCTTCTCCAGGCCCCCAAAAACCTGTTCAGGAGGGTGGGTCCTGAGACTATTCACAGCCAAGCGGTGGGTGGCAGGGGAAGAACTGGGATCCGAAGAAGGTTTGGTGCCCTGACTGTAGAACCACAGGGTACAGAACTGAAGACTCTGGCTGTACAAACAAGAAAAATGCTTCTAGTCCACCTGCAGTAAATGCAGTTGTCAATCTCCAGGTAGGATCTCAGGAGAGCACTGACCATATCAGGGAGCCCACTGAGGCAACTTTAGTAGGGGAAGTGGATATAGCCACCTTAGCTGTCTGGCCCACTAATATGCAAAAATGCAGACAGAACCCTGTGATTAATGGGGTTAGGGCAGAGGCATTGAGAGATACTGGTCCTAGTGTCACTATGGTGGCAGAGCAACTGGTGTCCTCTGAACAGTATCTGCCTGGAAGGACCTATCCAGTCACCAATGCTGACAATGTGACAAAAATCCATCCCATGGCGATGGTGTCCTTTGACTGGGGAGGGGTTGCTGGCAGGAAAGAAGTAGCAGTGTCTTCTTTAATCCCAGTCGATTGCTTGCTTGGTAATGATTTTGAGTCCCCAGCCTGGGCTGAGGCAGAACTGAGAATCCATGCAGGAATGCTTGGAATTCCCCACTTTGTGTGCATAAAAAAGAGAGCACAGAGCAGAGCCCAGAGTGAATAAGAGGTGCTGGAGTCTGGAAAAATGGCTCAGCCCTCCAAGGGACAAGGCAGGAAGACTGGGGAACCAGCATCCATACAGACACCAGACTCTGCGCCTCAGAGGGAAGAAGAGTCAGCCCCAGAGGGAACTGAACCTCAGGAGTTGGAGCCTTTCCAGGTTGAGCTTTTGGACCCAGGGGGACCCTCTATGGAAGAACTGTGCCATGGGCAGAGGACCTGTCCCACTCTTGAAAGCCTGTGACAGCAAGCTGCTGCACAGGAAGGACACGATGTCAGTGGTTCCCACAGGACCTATTGGTAGGAGGAGAACCTTTACACTGAGGCCAGAAACCCCAAACCTGGTGCTACTAGGAGGGTGGTAGTGCCTCAGGTGTTTAGGGAATTCCTCCTCACTTTGGCCCATGATCATACCCCTAGCTGGACACCTGGGTCACACCAAAACTTGGGGCAGGCTAGTCAGTCACTTATACTGGCCAGTGATGCACCAGAAGGTGAAGGAGTTTTGTAACTCCTGCGCCAACTGTCCAGCCAGTGGCAAGACAGGTAGCCACCCAAAGTCCCCCTTAATTCCATGTCCATGGGTTGGGGTTGCCTTTGAGAGGATAGGGATTGACATTGTTGGTGCCCTTGACCCTCCTACTGCATCAGGAAACAATTATATTCTGGTGGTAGAGGATAATGCCACCAGGTTCTTGAGGCTATTTCCCTTAGGGCTATAACTGACCCTGCAGTGAATAGAGCCCTAATGGGTATCTTTACCAGAGGGGGCTTCACTAAGGAGAAGGAGGTGGTGTCAGAAAGAGGTCAAACTTTATTTCTGGCTCCCTGAAACACATGTGGAAGGAGTGTGGAGTGATTTATCGGTTCACTACCACCTACCATCCACAGCGTAATGGTCTTGTTGAAAGATTCAACAAGACCATGAAAGGCATGATTGGTGGACTCCCTGAAAAAAAGGAGAGGGGATGTCTTACTTCCATGCCTGCATGCCTGCTTTTCGCCTACAGGGAAGTGCCACAGAAGGGAGTGGGGTTCTCCCCATTTGAACTTCTGTTTGGTCATCCTGTCAGGGGACCATTGTGCCTTGTGAAGGAGGGATGGCAGAGACCTCTTGTCAAGCCTAAGCAGGACACAGAGGACTATGTACTTGTCCTCCTCTTCAGGATGGCTGAATACATGGAGAAAGCCAGCCAGGAGCTCGGTATAATCAAAAGGCTGCTATGGTTGAGTTCCAACCAGCACACAAGGTGTGGGGTTTGGAGCCTGTGGCTCCCAAGGCTCTCCAATATAAGTGTAGTGGGCCCTACCCTATCCTAGAAAGAAAAGGGGAGGTCACCTACCTGGTGGAGCTTGGCTCTTAAATGAACCCCAAGAGGGTCATCCATGTGAACCCCCTACTATCACAGGGGAGATGTGACCATGCACATGGTTACAGATGAGGAACAGGAAGCGCAGAGTGAACCTCTCCCTGACCTCCTGTCCAACAATCCAAAAGATGGGTCGGTGGAAGGAGTGGTCTTATCAGACACCCTCACTGCCCACCAGCAGACTGATTGCAGGCAAGTCCTAAATCAGTTTGCTGAGCTCTTCTCTTTGACCCCTGGTCAGACAAGCTGGTGTACCCATGATGTGGACACTGGTGAAAGCCTACCTGTCAAGAATAAAATATACAGGCAGTCTGATCATGTGAAAGAGAGCGTCAAAGCTGAAGTAAGCAAGATGCTGCAATTGAGAGCAATAGAGGCATCTGAGAGCCCCTGGGCCAGCCCAGTTATTTTAGTCCCCAAACCTCATACCCAGGTTGGTAAGAAAGAGATGAGGTTCTTTGTGGACTATAGGGGCCTCAATGCTGTGACCAATACCAATGCACACCCAATTCCAAGGGCAGACCAATTAATTGGCAGGTTGGGAGCAGCCAAGTATCTGAGTACCTTTGATCTCACATCAGGGTACTGGCAGATAGGTCTGAGTCCAGGAGCAAAAGAGACATTTGCATTTTCAACCCCAGATGGGCACTATCCGATCACTGTAATGCCCTGAGGGTTGAAAAATGCACCTGCCACTTTCCAAAGGTTGGTGAACAAAGTCCTTGCTGGATTGGAATCCTATAGTGCAGCTATCTAGATGATATTGCTATCTTTTGCTCCACATGGCAGGATCACCTGATCCGCCTTGGGAATGTACTAGAGGCTCTGAGGAGTTCAAGCCTCACTATCAAGGCAAGTTAGTGCCAGCTAGGGCAGTGAAAGATTGTATACATGGG
Organism: Calotriton arnoldi; assembly: GCA_963921515.1. Taxonomy (NCBI): domain Eukaryota; kingdom Metazoa; phylum Chordata; class Amphibia; order Caudata; family Salamandridae; genus Calotriton; species Calotriton arnoldi. The sequence goes on from CAWUFW010019817.1 coordinate 39,376, forward strand.
CCACCTTGTTGGTGGAGGCCAGGTTCAACCCTTACAACCCAAGAACCAGACCATTCTGGACTGGGTGGCTCCCACAACCCAGAATCAAGTCAGGGCCTTGACTGGGTACTACAGGTGGTTTGGGAAGGATTATGGCACCATCGTGTCACCTCTCACAGAACTGACCTCCAAAAGAATACCAAAAAAGGTGAACTGAACAGTGAGCTGTCAAAATGCTTTTGACACTCTGAAGGAAGCGATGTGCTCTGCCCCTGTTCTGAAAGCTCCAGATTATGGCAAGTAATTTGTTGTGCAGACTGATGCCTCTGAACATGGGATAGGAGTGGTCCCATCCCAAATAAATGACCAAGGTCAAGACAAGGCAGTAGCTTTCATTAGTAGAAGGCTACTCCCCAGGGAGCAGCGTTGGAGTTCCATGGAGAGGGAAGCCTTTGCTGTGGTCTGGTCCCTGAAGAAGCAGAGGCCATGCGCCATGCCCACATTCACTCCATGGGATATAGGTAGACACCCCTCTGGCAGGCCTTATAGCCCTAGGGGAGGGTGCACTATCTCACCTTGAGGACATATATGCATGAGCAGATATGCTCTGCAATATCCGTGTTGGATCTTCGATATTGTAAGTGAACAGGGAAGCCATGAATAGTACATGGGCTGGAGACTCGTCATTATGAGTTCCCCAGCTCGGTGATGGCTCCACTGTACTATTGGATCTTTGGTACCAAACATCTCATCTTAATAAACCTGCACAGATTCCAGTGTCAAATTTATTCATAATTGAACACAGATGACCCCTTAGAGGGTTCCCCTGAAACCTACCAACACTTAGGGCCCGATTCCGATCTCGTTCGGAAAACATTCCGACCGAATCGGTTCCGGAATGCGTTCCGGACGACTCGGATCGGGGGAGTCCGAGCAACCGAGTACGATGCATCCGGATGCTTCCGGATACGATTTGGTTGGGCTCCCATTGACTTCAATGGGAGCCTGTGTTCCGAACGAGAACACAGTCTCCCATTGAAGAAAGGAGTGGTTGGGGAAAATCGTGCACCCTGTGGCAGGCACCCAATGGTGCATGCAACATTGTTCATGGTTGGAAAGGGGGGTCCCTTGGGTACCCCTACGGGCCCGATTCGGAGGCCCCCGGGTGAAGGGGGGCCTGCTACAGGCCCCCAAAGACAGATTTCGGCAGCCAATTCGTTCCGGAGAAACCAATTCGGAACGGCTGTCCGAATAGGTCATCATACTCGCTCGTTCGGAAACCGAGTCCATAGAGCTGTACGATTCGGCTCCGAAAGACGCGACCTGTCCGAAAACCTTTTGGAACCAATTCGGACAGCCCTACCGGTTTCCAGGCATCATATTTGGTCGTTCAGAAATGTGTACGATTCAGTCAGAAACAAGGGCTCCGGATCAGATTCGGCAAACCCGAATCCGATTCGGAGCCCTTCCGAACGACATCGGAATGCAAGGGCGTAGTTAACCACCCGCTATATCCACTTAAGCGGGGGTGCTACAGAAGCAGATTCTATCGTTTTATGACCGTTCTTAACTTTTATCTCGGGCTCACAGGTCAGCGTAAGTCAGAAGAATAAAGGTTGACAGAGAGAAAGAAAAATATTAAACTGGCAAAGAAAACATAAGATAGAGGCAAATGAAGTGAGACAGCATAAAGGAAAGAAAGTAAAATGCAAATAATGAACAAAGGAAGGTAAAATAAGCATGCAGGAAAGAGAGTACAAAAGTACATGGGAAATAAGAAAAAGATGTAAAAAAAGAAAAAGGAAGGAAAAAGGAAAAAAAGTTAAAAAATGAAGGGTGAAAAGAAGAAAAGGAAGATACAACGAAATTTATAAGAAAAATAAAAGTCGAGAAAGAAGGAAAGCAGTAAAATATATTGAAATAAAAAAAGAAATGTGAGACAAAGGGATGGGCGACTGAAGGAAAGAAGAGATAAAAAGAATTAATTAATGGAAAGAATACAAAAATAAAAGACGCAAAGAAGGTGTGAAGGAACAACATGAGCATGATAAGAATAAACGGATATTGAGAAGGATGGATAACTAGAAAAAGGTCAGATGGGCTGAGAGAAGAATAGACAGAAAAAAAGAAAGATGGAAAGAAAGAATGAAATATGCATAAAAACAAAGGAAAGATGATTGAAAGAAGGAAGGAAAGAAGCATAAAAGAAAAGAAAGAAGATGGAATGGATAAATGAGAGAAATATGCCAGTACTGGTAAAAGTGTGGTTTTATGCCAAATTCCTTTAAAATCTTTCTCTGAGATTCGTAATTTTGCACCAATTTTTTAAAATTTTCCCCAAGGGTTCAATTCCCATGGCACGTCATAGGAAGAGTTGGTGTCACTCACTTTACGTGCACATTTATGACTATATATGGGTCAAATTGGGGGTATTTTATATTTCTGGCTACTCCCTTGCGCTGTTGGACCAAGAACTGTAGACCTAGTGGTGGACTTTGGGCGCAAACTCCTGCCTGCCGCTATAGAACTTAAAAATCACCATCCTCCAGCTCGTCTCGTCACTGTGTGGTCTCCACAAAGCCCCAGAGGGTCCCAAACCACTTCGCAAATTGCAAAAGAACTCCCTTGAGATAGAGGTACTATCACCCTGCAGCCGCAGGTCTCCAAAACAGCAAAGTCCGGTCCAGTGTAATCCAGCTTCCCAGCCCGACCGATGTCTCCCAGTGCCATCCGAAGATGCACTTGCTCTGGAGGGTCAGCTCGGCCCCTGCATCAAGTCTTAAGGCTCCAACACCCACCGGAGCTGCCAGGCAAAAACACCCGGGGTACCGGAACCCTTGCTTCAAAAAAACCCGACAAAGCCATTGCACTTTGCAGATCAGTTGTACGCCTTTTGCTGGTCGGTTATGTAGTCAGTGGGTTGGTCGTTTTTTTGTCATTTTATACAGTGCGAACTTGGCCCAAAGGCATTAAAGCACTTTATATGAGTGCCAGATTCACTTTTTGTCTGTGTGTATCGTTTTAGGCACAGAGGGGCAGATTTACAAGAAAGTGACGCATCTGTAAAGATGCGTCACTTTCCCTGCGCCACACTGAGAAACCCGTGCGCCACCATGGATGCACCGTATTTACAATACGGCGCAGCATGGCGCAAGGATTGACAGATGCGTCAGAAATTCTGACGCATCTGTTGGGGCAAAAGTTACGCATTGCTGGAGTTGTGTCGCAAGCACGACGCAACTCCAGCAATGCTTTTTGAGGCCTATTCCCACTACATTGCGTCACTCCTTACGCCTGCTTCAAGCAGGCGTAAGGTTTTGACGCAGTGGCATCCTAGAAGTGACGCAGTGAAATCTTGTAAATTACACTGAGTCACTTTTATGAGGCCTTCCTGCGTGGAAACGCCCACCCTGCATGCATTATACCTGACGCAGGTATAATGTGACGCAGGGCTTTACAACGTGACGCATCTCCCTAGATGCGTCACGTTGTAAATTGGCCGCATTGTTTGCGCCGCTGTTGCGTCAAAAAAGTGACTCAACTGCAGCGCAAAAGTCACGCAAGGGGCTTGTAAATCTGCCCCAGAGTGTTTATGTGATTTGCCCAGAATTACAGGGACTCGAACCTGGTTTGCCAGTTCCCAAATCGGCAGCTCTATTAAGCCACCTCTCCCCAAAGGTTATTTCCTTTATTGCGAGTCAACCATTTGCCTGTGATGTACGGTATTTCCCCCTCTAAGACTGTTCTGACCCTGCATAAGTGAGCTAGTTGCTTATGCAGAGTCAGTGTTCATTCTCATGTGCAGGCTGGCTCTTTGTCTCTAAGCGGTCCAGTCTCTTGGCTGGTTGGTTCTTTTTCTCTATGTGGTCTGTGCTGCCTCTGTGTAAGATGGCTCTTTTTATTTGGCGGCTAGTCTTTTCCTGGGCTCTTTCCACATGAACGCCGGTCTCAGTCTGTTGCTCCCTGTTCAGTTCAGTCCTTTCCCTGTGCGGATTGGGCCCTGCCTGACGGTCCTCCCTTCCACTGTGGAGCGTGAGGTTTTTCTTCTACAACAAGGCCCCCTCGTTGTGCACGGTGGCCCTACCCCAGTGCAGCTTGGTTCTGTCGCTGTTTGGATCAGTTCTTTATCAGTTTAGATTGGGCCCTGCCTGACAGTCCTCCCGCCCACCTCTGCCTTGCCTTCAACAAGATGGTCTGCTCTGTGTGTAGGGCGCTGCGGCTCGATTACATCACTATTTGGGTCAGTTCTTTACCAGTATGATTGGGCCCTGCCTGACAGTCCTCCAACCGTGCAGCCCATGCACTTCCTTCTACAAGATGGCCACCACAGTGTGCAGCGTGGCTCACCCTAGTGTGGCTCGGTTCCGTCAGTGTTTGGGTCAGTTCTTTCCCAATGCGGATTGGGCCCTGCCTGACAGTCCTCCATTCCACCATGCAGTCCTTTTATTTCCATCTACATGATGGGCCCCTCGGTATGTAGGGAAGATCATTCCAGGGGGTCTCGGTTCTGCTGTATAGCTCTGTTTGGTGCTTGTCCATGAACGGATCGGGTATGTGTCAGAGTGATTCTTTCCCTGTGTGACTCGGTTCTGTCGCAGGTGATCCCTACCCTGCCCGGGTCGGTTTCGACCTTCTGCCGCCAGCGCTTCACAATTCTTTAGACATCATTTCCCAACCAAATGGTACTTTTCAAAACTGTCAAAATTATATTCCAATCCATTGGCTTCCTGATTAAGAACGTTCATAAATATTTTACACTATATATTGATCCTCACAGAGTCCAAGAGTAACAGATCAAAAGATTAATAGTGCTGTGGACTAGCAATCTCCTACATTCATTTTTTAAAGGTGGTAAAAAGTGATGTAGGGCAGTTGATCTGACCAGTTGGAGATGTTTTGCAGCCTGTGTAGAAGTTTGCATGTGTGCCTCTTAGTCTGTGTTCATGGTGTGTGTGCACAGATTTTGACATCCTTGGCAATGTTTTTTTTTTTAATTCTTTTTATTAATTACAAATAAAACTTACATTTTTACGGTTGCGGAACAAACATTGTTATGCCAGTTATGCTTCCCAGTACATTTGCCTCATCTGTTATATTTATACAGTTGCTACATTTTGCTTTATAATAGATGGATTGATACGGTTCCACACTCGTTAGAATCAACTCGAGTCCACTGATGACCCACTCGGGGGTGGAGTACAAATGTTTCCCCTGTAATTTTTCCACTTGCCCCATGTTCGTTCCCATTTCTTGGGGCACCCCCGATGCATATATGCCGCCCTCTCAGCCACCATAGCCCCATCCATGTCTCCACGCCTTTCTCGATACGTCTGTGCGGATTGAGCCCCCCAGTGCTTAGCTATGTTACGTTTTGCGAACATCATACCTAATGTCGCTCAGTCTTGATCCGCGTGGTTGAGATGTGTCGGTTCCCATATGTTTAGTATACATCTTTTGGGCTCCGGGGTGATCGTCACTCCTCCAACTTGTGTAATTACATCCATAATTGTCTCCCAGTAAGATACTATTGCAGGGCATTCCCACAGTGTGTGATAGAAGGTACCTTCCCTCCAGCATTGTCTCAAACCTTACCTTACCTTACCTTACCAGGTAGGTCGCTCCCCCGCCACACAGCTCCGCCTGTGGTGTCCTGCCCGCTGCTGCTGCTGGTAAGCTCGCCCTCTGCTTGTGGCCTCGGTGCCCGTTTTTCGTCTGTTTTCCCTCGCTGCCCCCACTGTATTTTTGTCCATTTTTCCTTCTGTACCCTCGCTGCCCCATTGCTGTGTGCCCGTTTTCTCTTCTGTCTCCCTCGCTGCCCCCACTGTATTTTTGTCCATTTTTCCTTCTGTACCCTCGCTGCCCCCATTGCTGTGTGCCCGTTTTCTCTTCTGTCTCCCTCGCTGCCCCCACTGTATTTTTGTCCATTTTTCCTTCTGTACCCTCGCTGCCCCCATTGCTGTGTGCCCGTTTTCTCTTCTGTCTCCCTCGCTGCCCCCACTGTATTTTTGTCCATTTTTCCTTCTGTACCCTCGCTGCCCCCATTGCTGTGTGTCCGTTTTTCTCTTCTGCCTCCCTCGCTGCCCCCACTGTATTTTTGTCCATTTTTCCTTCTGGACCCTCGCTGCCCCCATTGCTGTGTGCCCGTTTTTCTCCTCTGCCTCCTCGCTGCCCCCACTGTATTTTTGTCCATTTTTCCTTCTGTCTCCCTCGCTGCCCCCATTTCCCGGTGTCCTTCTTGCCTTCTGTACCCCTCGCTGCCTCTCTCCAATCCCGCCGCTGCGTCCCTGCGGCCCCGCCCCCTGACTGCCCATTCGCTGCCCCTGCCTCCCAGCTGCTCCTCCCTCCCACCTCCCCATATATGGCGGCCGCTGCGCGGTGAGGAGAGCGACCCTTGACCTTACCAGGTAGGTCGCTCCCCCGCCACACAGCTCCGCCTGTGGTGTCCTGCCCGCTGCTGCTGCTGGTAAGCTCGCCCTCTGCTTGTGGCCTCGGTGCCCGTTTTTCGTCTGTTTTCCCTCGCTGCCCCCACTGTATTTTTGTCCATTTTTCCTTCTGTACCCTCGCTGCCCCCATTGCTGTGTGCCCGTTTTCTCTTCTGTCTCCCTCGCTGCCCCCACTGTATTTTTGTCCATTTTTCCTTCTGTACCCTCGCTGCCCCCATTGCTGTGTGCCCGTTTTCTCTTCTGTCTCCCTCGCTGCCCCCACTGTATTTTTGTCCATTTTTCCTTCTGTACCCTCGCTGCCCCCATTGCTGTGTGCCCGTTTTCTCTTCTGCCTCCCTCGCTGCCCCCACTGTATTTTTGTCCATTTTTCCTTCTGTACCCTCGCTGCCCCCATTGCTGTGTGCCCGTTTTTCTCCTCTGCCTCCCTCGCTGCCCCCACTGTATTTTTGTCCATTTTTCCTTCTGTACCCTCGCTGCCCCCATTGCTGTGTGCCCGTTTTTCTCCTCTGCCTCCCTCGCTGCCCCCACTGTATTTTTGTCCATTTTTCCTTCTGTCTCCCTCGCTGCCCCCATTTCCCGGTGTCCTTCTTGCCTTCTGTACCCCTCGCTGCCTCTCTCCAATCCCGCCGCTGCGTCCCTGCGGCCCCGCCCCTTGACTGCCCATTCGCTGCCCCTGCCTCCCAGCTGCTCCTCCCTCCCACCTCCCCATATATGGCGGCCGCTGCGCGGTGAGGAGAGCGACCCTTGACCTTACCAGGTAGGTCGCTCCCCCGCCACACAGCTCCGCCTGTGGTGTCCTGCCCGCTGCTGCTGCTGGTGGTAAGCTCGCCCTCTGCTTGTGGCCTCGGTGCCCGTTTTTCGTCTGTTTTCCCTCGCTGCCCCCACTGTATTTTTGTCCATTTTTCCTTCTGTACCCTCGCTGCCCCCATTGCTGTGTGCCCGTTTTCTCTTCTGTCTCCCTCGCTGCCCCCACTGTATTTTTGTCCATTTTTCCTTCTGTACCCTCGCTGCCCCCATTGCTGTGTGCCCGTTTTCTCTTCTGTCTCCTCGCTGCCCCCACTGTATTTTTGTCCATTTTTCCTTCTGTACCCTCGCTGCCCCCATTGCTGTGTGCCCGTTTTTCTCTTCTGCCTCCCTCGCTGCCCCCACTGTATTTTTGTCCATTTTTCCTTCTGTACCCTCGCTGCCCCCATTGCTGTGTGCCCGTTTTTCTCCTCTGCCTCCCTCGCTGCCCCCACTGTATCTTTGTCCATTTTTCCTTCTGTACCCTCGCTGCCCCCATTGCTGTGTGCCCGTTTTTCTCCTCTGCCTCCCTCGTTGCCCCCACTGTATTTTTGTCCATTTTTCCTTCTGTACCCTCGCTGCCCCCATTGCTGTGTGCCCGTTTTTCTCCTCTGCCTCCCTCGCTGCCCCCACTGTATTTTTGTCCATTTTTCCTTCTGTCTCCCTCGCTGCCCCCATTTCCCGGTGTCCTTCTTGCCTTCTGTACCCCTCGCTGCCTCTCTCCAATCCCGCCGCTGCGTCCCCTGCGGCCCCGCCCCCCTGACTGCCCATTCGCTGCCCCTGCCTCCCAGCTGCTCCTCCCTCCCACCTCCCCATATATGGCGGCCGCTGCGCGGTGAGGAGAGCGACCCTTGACCTTACCAGGTAGGTCGCTCCCCCGCCACACAGCTCCGCCTGTGGTGTCCTGCCCGCTGCTGCTGCTGGTAAGCTCGCCCTCTGCTTGTGGCCTCGGTGCCCGTTTTTCGTCTGTTTTCCCTCGCTGCCCCCACTGTATTTTTGTCCATTTTTCCTTCTGTACCCTCGCTGCCCCCATTGCTGTGTGCCCATTTTCTCTTCTGTCTCCCTCGCTGCCCCCACTGTATTTTTGTCCATTTTTCCTTCTGTACCCTCGCTGCCCCCATTGCTGTGTGCCCGTTTTCTCTTCTGTCTCCCTCGCTGCCCCCACTGTATTTTTGTCCATTTTTCCTTCTGTACCCTCGCTGCCCCCATTGCTGTGTGCCCGTTTTCTCTTCTGCCTCCCTCGCTGCCCCCACTGTATTTTTGTCCATTTTTCCTTCTGTACCCTCGCTGACCCCATTGCTGTGGGCCCGTTTTTCTCCTCTGCCTCCCTCGCTGCCCCCACTGTATCTTTGTCCATTTTTCCTTCTGTACCCTCGCTGCCCCATTGCTGTGTGCCCGTTTTTCTCCTCTGCCTCCCTCGCTGCCCCCACTGTATTTTTGTCCATTTTTCCTTCTGTACCCTCGCTGCCCCCATTGCTGTGTGCCCGTTTTTCTCCTCTGCCTCCCTCGCTGCCCCCACTGTATTTTTGTCCATTTTTCCTTCTGTCTCCCTCGCTGCCCCCATTTCCCGGTGTCCTTCTTGCCTTCTGTACCCCTCGCTGCCTCTCTCCAATCCCGCTGCTGCGTCCCCTGCGGCCCCGCCCCCCTGACTGCCCATTCGCTGCCCCTGCCTCCCAGCTGCTCCTCCCTCCCACCTCCCCATATATGGCAGCCGCTGCGCGGTGAGGAGAGCGACTCTTGACCTTACCAGGTAGGTCGCTCCCCCGCCACACAGCTCCGCCTGTGGTGTCCTGCCCGCTGCTGCTGCTGGTAAGCTCGCCCTCTGCTTGTGGCCTCGGTGCCCGTTTTTCGTCTGTTTTCCCTCGCTGCCCCCACTGTATTTTTGTCCATTTTTCCTTCTGTACCCTCGCTGCCCCCATTGCTGTGTGCCCGTTTTCTCTTCTGTCTCCCTCGCTGCCCCCACTGTATTTTTGTCCATTTTTCCTTCTGTACCCTCGCTGCCCCCATTGCTGTGTGCCCGTTTTCTCTTCTGTCTCCCTCACTGCCCCCACTGTATTTTTGTCCATTTTTCCTTCTGTACCCTCGCTGCCCCCATTGCTGTGTGCCCGTTTTTCTCTTCTGCCTCCCTCGCTGCCCCCACTGTATTTTTGTCCATTTTTCCTTCTGTACCCTCGCTGCCCCCATTGCTGTGTGCCCGTTTTTCTCCTCTGCCTCGCTCGCTGCCCCCACTGTATTTTTGTCCATTTTTTCTTCTGTACCCTCGCTGCCCCCATTGCTGTGTGCCCGTTTTTCTCCTCTGCCTCCCTCGCTGCCCCCACTGTATTTTTGTCCATTTTTCCTTCTGTACCCTCGCTGCCCCCATTGCTGTGTGCCCGTTTTTCTCCTCTGCCTCCCTCGCTGCCCCCACTGTATTTTTGTCCATTTTTCCTTCTGTCTCCCTCGCTGCCCCCATTTCCCGGTGTCCTTCTTGCCTTCTGTACCCCTCGCTGCCTCTCTCCAATCCCGCCGCTGCGTCCCCTGCGGCCCCGCCCCCCTGACTGCCCATTCGCTGCCCCTGCCTCCCAGCTGCTCCTCCCTCCCACCTCCCCATATATGGCGGCCGCTGCGCGTGAGGAGAGCGACCCTTGACCTTACCAGGTAGGTCGCTCCCCCGCCACACAGCTCCGCCTGTGGTGTCCTGCCCGCTGCTGCTGCTGGTAAGCTCGCCCGCTGCTTGTGGCCTCGGTGCCCGTTTTTCGTCTGTTTTCCCTCGCTGCCCCCACTGTATTTTTGTCCATTTTTCCTTCTGTACCCTCGCTGCCCCCATTGCTGTGTGCCCGTTTTCTCTTCCGTCTCCCTCGCTGCCCCCACTGTATTTTTGTCCATTTTTCCTTCTGTACCCTCGCTGCCCCCATTGCTGTGTGCCCGTTTTCTCTTCTGTCTCCCTCGCTGCCCCCACTGTATTTTTGTCCATTTTTCCTTCTGTACCCTCGCTGCCCCCATTGCTGTGTGCCCGTTTTCTCTTCTGCCTCCCTCGCTGCCCCCACTGTATTTTTGTCCATTTCTCCTTCTGTACCCTCGCTGCCCCCATTGCTGTTTGCCCGTTTTTCTCCTCTGCCTCCCTCGCTGCCCCCACTGTATCTTTGTCCATTTTTCCTTCTGTACCCTCGCTGCCCCCATTGCTGTGTGCCCGTTTTTCTCCTCTGCCTCCCTCGCTGCCCCCACTGTATTTTTGTCCATTTTTCCTTCTGTACCCTCGCTGCCCCCATTGCTGTGTGCCAGTTTTTCTCCTCTGCCTCCCTCGCTGCCCCCACTGTATTTTTGTCCATTTTTCCTTCTGTCTCCCTCGCTGCCCCCATTTCCCGGTGTCCTTCTTGCCTTCTGTACCCCTCGCTGCCTCTCTCCAATCCCGCCGCTGCGTCCCCTGCGGCCCCGCCCCCCTAACTACCCATTCGCTGCCCCTGCCTCCCAGCTGCTCCTTCCTCCCACCTCCCCATATATGGCGGCCGCTGTGCGGCCGCGCCGCTGGCGCGCCTAAGGCAAGCCCGTCTGCGCCCGTCCGTGCCTGGACCGCGCCCAGCGCCAGAACCCCTGGGCCGTGCGCCCCCGGCACCAGCCTCGAGGACCGACGCTGATACGATGCCACCACACTCCACGCTCTCAACCCCGGACGGACGCACAACTGCTTCAAGGCCGCCCCGAAACGCACCCATGGTCCCTTCACCTGCCGGAACTGCAGCTACACCAGCCTCAGAGCCACCGAGGCACCCGCCAAGAAGGACCGCAACCACCTCCGATGCATCCTACTGAACACCCGCTCCGCACGCAAACACGCCGTCGAGCTCTGGGACCTGCTCGACACATCATCACCAGACGTCGCCTTCCTGACAGAGACCTGGATGAACGACTCCTCCGCCCCCGACATCGCCATAGCCATCCCAGACGGCTATAAGATCACCCACAGAGACCGCGCCAACGCAGTAGGAGGAGGAATCGCCATCGTCCACAAGAACACCATCAGGGTCTCGACCAGCACCGACAACACTCTCAGCACCGCCGAACACATGCACTTCCAGATCTACACGGACCCCAACACCACCCTCAGAGGCACCCTCGTCTACAGACCCCCTGGGCCCCGACCCCAGTTCAGCGACTCCATCGCCGACTTCATCAGCACGCACGCCCTGACCTCTACCGACTACATCCTCCTCGGAGACCTGAATTTTCACCTGGAGAACAAGAACGACAGCAATTCCACCACCCTGATCGACAACCTCGCCAACCTCGGTCTGAGCCAGCTCGTCACAACACCGACCCACTCCGCCGGCCACACGCTCGACCCCATCTTCTCCTCCAGCTCCCACGTCTCCTTCAGCCACACCACGGAACTCCTCTGGACCGACCACCGCTGCATCCATTTCACCTTCCAGAAACCCACCACACACCACTGCACCCAACAGATCCCACGCCGCTGCTGGAGCAAAGTCACCGAAGACCAACTACGGGCAACCCTCGCTCTCAGCCCTCCCTCCGAGCCATCCAACACCGACGACGCTGCCTGCAACCTCAGAAGATGGATGGACGACTGTGCCAACACCCTCGCCCCGCTGAAAAAACCCACCTATGCTGACACCACCAAAAGAGCCAGCTGGTTCACCTCGGAACTCCTAGCTTCCAAGCGTACCTGCCGGAAACTAGAGAAGAAATGGCACAGTGATAAGGCACCGGACAGCCACGCAGCCCACAAAGACGCCATCCGTAACCACCACCACCTCATCAAGTCCGCCAAGAGAATCTCCTTCAAAGACCGCCTCGACAACAACGCACACAACAGCAAGGAGCTTTTCAACATCGTGAAGGAACTCTCCAACCCCAGCTCCAACAACAACGACATCCCACCGTCGCAACCCCTGTGCGATTCCCTCGCCACCTTCTTCCACCGCAAGATTGCCGACATCCACGACAGCTTCAACACCCAGACAGCCCCAACTAAGATCGATGCACCAGACCCGCCGCACACCATCGACCACGATCCCCTGCCAGCCTGGGCCAGCGTGAACATCGAGGACACCATCAAGACCATAAGCACGATACACTCCGGCTCCCCGTCAGACCCTTTCCCGCACCACATCTTCAACAAAGCCAGCAGCTCCATCGCACCCCACCTGTGCAACATCATCAATCTCTCCTTCGAGACCGCGACCTTCCCAGAGAGCTGGAAACACGCAGAGATCAACGCCCTACTCAAAAACCCAAGGCGGACCCGAGAGACCTCAAGAACTTCCGGCCCATCTCCCTGCTTCCGTTCCCAGCCAAGGTCATCGAGAAGATCGTCAACAAGCAGCTAACCCGATACCTCGAAGAAAACAGCATCCTGGACCCATCCCAATCGGGATTCCGCAGCAACCACAGCACTGAGACTGCCCTCATCGCCGCCACCGACGACATCAGGATCCTGCTGGACAACGGTGAGACCGCAGCCCTCATCCTGCTGGACCTCTCCGCCGCCTTCGACACTGTCTGCCACCGCACTCTACGCGCACGCCTCCACGACGCAGGGATCCGAGACAAGGCCCTGGAATGGGCCACCTCCTTCCTCGCCGGCAGAACCCAGAGAGTCCGCCTCCCACCATTCCGATCCGAAGCCTCCGAGATCATCTGCGGCGTACCCCAGGGATCGTCCCTCAGCCCAACACTGTTGAACATCTACATGGCCCCGCTCGCACGCATCGCCAGACAGCACGACCTCAACATAATCTCCTACGCCGACGACACCCAACTGATCCTCTCCCTCACCAAGGACCCCTCGCCGCCAAATCCAACCTCCATGAAGGGATGAAGGCCGTCGCCGATTGGATGAAGATCAGCCGACTAAAACTGAACACGGAGAAGACAGAGGTCCTCATCCTCGGCTCCAACCCCTCAGCCTGGGACGACTCCTGGTGGCCAACGATGCTGGGAGCAGCCCCGACACCCACCGACCACGCACGCAACCTGGGAGTCATCCTCGACTCAACGCTCTCCATGGCCAAGCAAGTCAACGCAGTCTCATCCTCCTGCTTCAACACCCTCCGCATGCTTCGCAAGATCTACAGGTGGATCCCGACAGACACGAGAAGAACAGTCACCCAGGCCCTCGTCAGCAGCAGACTCGACTATGGGAACGCCCTCTACGCGGGAGCCCCGGCCAAGCTCATCAAGCGACTGCAACGCATACAAAACGCCTCTGCACGCCTGATCCTCGATGTACCACGCCACAGCCACATCACCCCCACCTGAGGAACCTGCACTGGCTCCCCGTCGACAGGAGAATCTCCTTCAAACTCCTCATCCACGCACGCAAGGCACTCCACAAGACTGGCCCAGCCTACCTCAACACACGACTCCTCTTCTACGTCCCCAACCGCCAACTCCACTCCGCCGACCTCTCCCTCGCCACCGTCCCTCGCATTCGAAGAACCACCACCGGCGGCAGATCCTTCTCCCACCTCGCCGCCAAGACCTGGAACACCCTTCCACTAAGCCTACGACAGACCCAAGACCTGCTGACCTTCAGGAGGCTACTCAAGACCTGGTTGTTCGACCAGTAGCAGCACCCCACCCCCCTTTTTTCTCCCCCAGCGCCTTGAGACCCTCGCGGGTAAGTAGTGCGCTTTACAAATTCTGTGATTGATTGATTGATTGAAACAGAGTCGGCTGTCAGTCTTCCCTATCTTATGTAGAGTTACTCTAGTGTAATAGATACAATGAAGTATTTTTAATTGTACTAACCTCAATTTGGAGGACATTGCTACTTCCCGAGGGGACGCTAGCGCCTCCTGCCAATCAGTCTCATCTAAGTCTCCCACCTCCCCCTGCCATTTTTCGCGGAGCCATTTTGTGAGATCTGGTTGATTGTTGATAATTTTACGGTAGGTCAGGGAAATGGCTTTCTTGTCTATCCGTTCTGTTAGGAGCCTATCTTCTAATGGGGAGGCTTTGGGGAGTATAGTTCCAGCTGGAATGGCTTTCGTGAGTGCATGCCTAATCTGGGTATATCGAAACAATTCTGTAGGTGCCATCTCATATTGCTCTTGGAGTTGTGCAAAAGTAACTATTTCCCCCTTTCACCAAAGGTTCCCCACCGTTGAAATTCCGATTGAGTCCCAATGTTTAAAGCCCTTACTAGTACCGAGTCTGCCCAATCGTTGAGTTTCCCAAAGCGGAGTCATTTGCGTTATGTGACCGTCCCATCCCAGCTGTTTGAGTGCCGTGTGCAAAATTTGAACTGTGTGTGCTGTGGGGCCCGTTAGTGATGTCTTACGATTTTTATTATATAGATGCCTCATGACTCCTCCCTCCCCCAAACTATTCCTGTCGGCGCAAAATGCCGGTTCCGTTTGCGGGGCGTGGAGCCATTGATTTATCACAATCAGCTAGGAGGCCCAATAGTATGTTTGTATATTTGGAAGGGTGATTCGCCCATCATACCATCCCTTTACCAATTTCTTCATGGCGATTCGGGCCGGCTTGCCATCCCAGAGCAGAGTACTCACCTCTGCCTCAATTGCCCTAAAATAAGTCAAGGGGACCAGAAATGGGGTGTTTTGAAGGGCGTATAGGAATCTAGGGAGGGCCATCATCTTGAAAAGTTCCCCCCTCCCAAGCAATGTCAGCGGCAGGGAGCGCCAGTGCTTTGTGTCTTGGCGAAGTCTTTGCAGGGGTGCGAGGAGGTTTTTTTCCATAAATTCTTCCGGCAGTGAGGTGACGTAAATTCCTAAGTATTTAAAGCAACCGCCCACGATTTGCAGACTATACCCCTTTGGGAGTTGCGGTGGGGGACCGCGTAGGATGTAGAGGATCGATTTAGCCCAATTAATAGTAGTTCCGGAGAATTTGCCGTACGCTTCACAAATGTCCAGGAGCCTGCCAATGGATCGTCTAGGGGAGGCTACGTACCTTAGTATATCATCAGCGTACAAGGATATACGATCCTCCCACCCCTCCGCCCATCTGAGGCCTCGAATGATAGGGTCCCTCCTTTTCCAGGCTGCCAACGGCTCCAGCACCATGGCGAATAAGAGCGGTGATAGGGGGCAGCCTTGACGTGTTCCACGCCCAAGGGGAAAGTTAGCTGAGGTGTGACCGTTTACTACTACGTGTGCTAAGGGTTTTGTATAGAGCAGCTGAACCCATGCGTAGAATTTAGGGCCGAAGCTCATATGTTTGAGGACGGCAAACAGGAAGGGCCACTCAACCATATCAAAAGCCATACGCGCTACTAACGAAAGGATGGCTGCTGCTTCTTGGATCGTGGGAGTACGAGCCAGTACATTGTGTAGTCGTCGCAGATTAAGTGCTGTGTTTCTACCCGGCATGAATCCGGATTGATCTGGATGTATTAATTTAGTGAGATGGGGTGTGAGTCTGGCCGCTAGAGTTTTTGCTAGTATTTTGGCCTCCGCGTTGAGTAGTGATATGGGCTGGTATGACGTACATTTCCGGCTTTTAGGCTGTCAACATACATATTTAATAAATGCGGTGTAAGTGTTGTAGCTGTTTTTTTGTAGAGTTCAATGGGTATACTATTAGGTCCTAGGGCTTTCCCTGACTGTATAGCACCTATGGCCAATGCTAACTCATCTGTGCTGAAGTCTGTCTCAAGGTCTTGGGCTTCTTCTGGTGTAAGTGTGGGCATACCGATATCTCTAAGGAATGCCTGTGCCTCCTTGACTGTGGCTGTGGTCTCTGGGGTATATACTTTCTCGTAATGCGCCGCTAGTGCGTTTACTATCCTCAGGGGGTCTGTTATGGGGTCTCCCTCGTCCATTTGTAGCTGTGTCACCCACCGACTAGCTCGCTCTCTTTTATCTAGCCAAGCCAGAATTTTCCCCGCTTTATCTCCTACTTCACATACTTTGTGTTGGGTGGCTAAAAGTCTAGTTTTCGTTTCCTCCCATATATATTCTCTATAACCTTGCTTTTTTAAATTAAGGTTATGGGCACTGTCTGCGGTGGGGTTCAGGGCGTGTGTTCTCTCCGCTTGGCTCAGTTCTCATTCTAGGGCTTCTACTTGTTTCTGTTTTTCCTTTTTGTGGCCTGTGATTGCTGAAATGGCCTGACCCCGGAGAACTGTCTTATATGCTTCCCATAAAACTGCTGGGGAGGCGACCGAGTGCTCGTTCTCTCGAAAATATTGTAGCGTCGTTTTGGTTAGGGTTTTCCAGATTTTGGGGTGTTTAAGAAATCCCGAATAGATTGGGAAGGTCCGGCGCAGAATTGTGGCTGGATGTATGTATTTAACCACAACTGGGTAATGATCGGAGATGCCTCTGGGTAGGTGAGTCGCCCCTTCCAACTTCCCCAGACTATCTGCCAGCGTAAGTATGTAGTCTATCCTGGTGAAGCTATTATGTGCACCGGAGTGAAATGTGTATTGTTGTTCTGAAGGAAATTTGAAACGCCATATATCTATGAGGCCCATCGCCTCAAGGAAATCAGCAAATCGGGGATTCGTACTACGCTGCTCTTTAGGAGGCTTACGGTCGAGCGTATCATTGACTGTGGCATTAAAGTCACCACCTATGAGGAGTTCTCCTTCAGGGAGTGCGAGGAGGAATGTGCTAAGGGCTGGGAGTGCCACAGAGTGGAATGCAGGTGGGATGTACACTGAGACAATATTATATACCCGTCCCTCCCATTGGCATGCGATGGCTGCAAATCGTCCCTGGTCATCTGTCCATGTTTGTTTAACAATAATTGGGAACTGTTTTCGAACCAGGATGCCTACTCCTCGGGAGCCCGTGGTGAACTCTGAGTGCACCACCATTCGGTAACCCCATCTGTCCATGGCCTTACATGTGGTTCCCACTAAATGTGTCTCTTGAATTAGGGCTACTGCCGTTGATTGCCGTTCAAGATACTGTAAGACCAGACCTCTCTTTATTTTATCACCCAGCCCATTAACATTCTATGACAGAAGTGTCAAGGGGGAACCATCCGGTATGGGCTCTGATGTTTTTGTGGCCGCTCCGTCTACCAGTATTCCTACACGTTTACATAGCTCGCAATTGCGAAATGAGAGTCTCGAGGATTCTGTGTGGGAAGCCTAATGCGTAAGTATTGAGTCCGGACCGTAAAGTGTGTGAAACAATAAACACATGTTAAATCTAAACCAATTATCTTATCCCCCTTGCCCACCCCCCTCCCTGCCTCCCTGAATGACGGACTTAAAACTACCCGTCACCCCCAACTGCGCAGAGTGCTTAATTCCCATCCCTTATACCTGTATGGGGGGGAGATTTGTCCGCTTACCCCTCCAGAACACCCCATCTCTGCAGTGAATCATGTTGGCAGAATCTTACTCTTGATTCGGTACAATGGAAACAGGGGGCGATCATGCAAACCCAAACCAGTATAGGGCACCCTTAAAGTATCAAGTGTCTGACAGTTGCCTTATCTTCTTGCCGCTGTCTCGGCATATGTGACTGCCTTATTGTCTCTTGGACTGCGTTTAGTGTCCTATGGCAGGACTATGTCCGCTTTGTGGAGTCTCCTGCATATTTCCCACTGCGCTTCTGTACGATCTGGTATTCACTGCCTGAGAAAGGCTTCTTACTCCTCTCCGCTCGCCTGTGATGTCCTTTCCTGCCCTCCCGTTTCTTCTGGCTCCGTTGGCGTTCCGTCTCGTGAGCGCTGTATCCCTCTTCTGCCAGTTCGTCCTGAGCCCGGGGCCTGGCGCCAACCCTCAAGCCACTCCTGGGCCTCGTTGGGCATCGCAAAGAACCATGTTTTTCCCTCCGCTTCCACTCTTAGTTTTGCCGGGAGTAACATTGAATATTTGAGTTCACGGTTCCGGAGCTCCTTTTTTACCTCAAGGAATCTGCGGCGTTGCTTCGATACTGTGGCCATGTAGTCCGGGAAGATTGCTATAGTACTGTTTTCCATACGGAGTGGGAGGGCAACACGGGCTGCCTGTAGAATCAAGTCGCGATCCCGGAAGTTAAAAATACGGGCTAGTATTGGTCTCGGGGGGGGGGCCCCGGCCTGGGCTTCCACGCTGGAACTCGGTGAGCTCTCTCCACTGAGAAATAGTTGGACGATCCCCACGGCTGTAGTTGGTTTGTGATAAGGTCTTCGACGAATAAGTCGAGTGGTGTTCCCCTTGTTGTTTCCGGTACGCCAATAATTCTAATGTTATTGCGTCGCGACCGGCCATCCTGGTCGTCGAGCTTGGCAGCCAGGAGCTTGTTGTCTGCCACTAGTTGACGCACTTGTTTTTGAAGAGCTAACGTGTCAGTAGTGAGAGTTTTTGTTGTTACTTCCACTTCCGCTACTATAGTAGACATCTTTTGAAAGTCTGCTCGGATCAAGGATATTTCCATCGAGACTGACCCAATACGTGAGTCTAGGGAGGTGTGAACATTATTCAAAGTGGTGAGGATGTCTTGCAGTGTTACTTCTGGCCCCTCCGTCGTTGTAGGGCTCGGAGCTTGGGTGGCGTCTTGTTCCGGAGGTTCAGGCGGAGCCTTAGTATAGGTGTATTTGTCTAGGTTAGGTTGTTGTGTCCCCCGCTGGCCATCGCAGCAGTTCCTTGCCTGCTCAGTATATATTGAAGATTGGACTGGTGTGGTACTCACCGCTGCCTGCCCGCGTGTCGTGTAGGCAGCGTGTCGTGATTTTCCACCGCAGACCTTCTGGATTGTTCGTGTACCAAGTGTCCGGAGGATGAGGCCGGGGGGGGGGGGTGTCTTCCTCGTACTTAGTCTCTTATTATATATGCAATGCTGCAAGTCTGTTGGGGAGCACAGCTTATGGTGGTATTAGTAGGCCTTGCTCGCCGTGTGTTGTGTCACATATCTCAACTCAGGCGCCACGGTGCCTCTGCAGAACCAACCGTTACTTAGTGCCTATTATGACTACGGCATGCTCTGGAATGCCTTATTGGTGGGTTTCTAGTCAGTTCTGTGCCTCATATTGCAGCCAACTTGTAGCGTCGAAGTCTTAAAGGGGGGGGGAGTAATATTGGTGGGGGGGAGACTGGGCTATCACCCCCGGGTTCCCGCAGAACACGCCGTAGTCGGGCCCCCACGCTGCAATTGCCAGTGTGTATGCACCGTTAGGAATCTGGTGTTTGCGGAGCAGCTGTGGTGCCGATCTGGTCTCAGCACGCCCCTTTTTGTGCCCCACTGACCGTTTCTTGGCGGCGTCTGTAATATGAGGTTCTGCAAGGAGTTGGAAAGTTTATTGTAACAGTCACTAATATCAGTTGATGGCTTTCAAAGGTTTTCAATGTGTTTTGAAGCTGCTAATGGGATGATATGACCAAATGGACATACATCACAATTTCTTTAAAGAATAAAATAGTTTCTTGATTTTAAATATATATTTAAGACTTTAGGGTCAAACTTCTTAAGGTCCACCAGAGCTGCACAGACTCTCTTATGGCCTTAGTGTGAGTACCAACTGAATTTTGGACCCGGTACGTTAGTCATTTTTAGTACCCCTGGGTACTTAGTGGTGAAGGATGTGGCGGTTAGGGGCTAAGGAACTGGGTAGGTTTTAGCTTGAATTTGGCCTTTCACAGTCAAAATATTTCAGTGCCCTCCGGATTCTTCAAACCGCAGGAACACCACAGATAGAATTATGGCCACCGTGAGACTTACCAAGAGCTACATGCCATGGTGTTCTAGTAGCAGCAAACAATTCTTTTCACTGATAGGTGCCCGTTGAGCTGGGGGTCCCTTTGGACAGCTTCAACTATCTGAGCTATAAGGAGCCTGAGTGGTTCACAAAGTCCATGTTACAGGATATGGTACTTGAGTTATTGGTTGTTTTACCCTGACACTCTACCGGGCAGTGATCAAAGGGCCAGACACGGGTGGGAGGATTCCCAGGGCTCACCTTATTCCAGCAAGGGAGATGGTTTGTGATGTGGCACAGTGCCTTCAAGGGGGTAACAAGTAGCCTGGAGTTGTTGCAGGAAAGTATACACCGACAAGGAGCATTTAGGAACTCCTGGGAGTGTCTCACCAGTACTTTACATTGTCACTGTTCCCTCCTTATGACTGTTTATCCACTGGAGTGCCTCTTGATCCTCGACTGAACTGGTCCCCATCACAGGTAAGAACAGTCGGGCAGGTCCTGAGACAGATCACTGCTGTCCTCTGGCAAGCTCATAAGCAAACAGGTAGGCAGATTTGGGAAATGCTCAGCCAGATGATCTCCTAGCTATGTCCTAAATGAAGGGAAACTAAGGATATACTAAGCAGCGCCAAGAGACTCACTTTGGAGTGATACAGCACTTATTGTATTGCCCGTTGGCTCTCAGTATCAAACAATGCAGAGGGTCTAGACAGAGGTCCAGATATTATATTAATCTGCAGGCACTCAAGACAGAACATTTTGTGGGATCTCTCGAAGAAAAATGTATTGAGAAAACTGACTTAGGCTGGCAGGACCGTATCCCAGCCCAAGCTAGACACCTCAACAATATCTCCTTACATGGTGAAACAGCATGCTTGCAGCCACTCCAAAGAGAAGAGGGTCTTACCTACATGGCTGGTCATCTAGTGGAAAAAGCACCACACCATTATCAGGTACTCATCAAGCTGGAGTCTCATCCACACTCACAGGGAAAGGGAATGATTTATGGATACAGCCTGTTCATGCTGTAGGCCCTCAAAGCTTTTCCACAGTAAAATCTCGTCCGAGGGCTACAGCAGAACAGGCTGTATCCATAAATCTGACACATAATCACCACCTTTGTAGTATCCCATGAATCAATCATGACGAGTACTCTACGGTTATCAGGGCAGAAGACACATTAGGCTTTCACCTTCTCTTTTTTGCTCCTGGCCTCTTTCCCCGTCACCCAACCCGAGACAACATGTTGGCTGGTACACATGGAGAGCAAGCACCTGGGGGTAGATACCACAAGTTTAAAAACGACGAAAGCAATCTTTAACACAAACACCTAAAAGTGGCAGAGTATGCCTGATACAATAAACATCTCCATATTTTTGTCTTTTGAGGCTGCTTTTAATGATGTGATAATATTTTGGTATGTATTGTTTCTGCTCGCCATTTGACGCCTATGAGGCTACATTTCGTTTGTTTTGGCTGTGTTGGGTGTGGAAATATTTTGGTGCACTTTGCATACATTTGCTGTTTGATAACAGTCATCCAGTTCCGTGCTAAGGGAATGATTATTTTTGCGTGCATTTGCGGTGTGGGGCATCTGATATTATAACACTTTGTATGTGGTGGAGATCAATTGGTGTGCATTTTGCTGTATCTGGGGGTTTATATTATAAATGGCTGTGTGGATATTTCTGTGAGAATATTTGGGTTTGTATTGGCTATGTTTAGTGTTTATGAGTTTGTAATGGTGTAAAACGACTGTACTGGATGTTTATTTAGTACAGTTTGATAGGTCTCGCCTAGGCAGCGCGTGCGCTGTCTTTTCGATACATACTGTGTCTAGGCTATGGGCTTGAAAAAAGACCATCTTTTTCATTGGTTACTCATTGGTGAATACACTTAGTAGTCCCTCCTTTTGGAATTTTGTATCCTCCCATGAGGACTGGCCCTCTTACGTGTGTTCTTACTGCTCCGGTTACTTATACTTAGAAATAACTCTTTTTTTAGTTGGCCTGTCTCTTTGTTCGTCAACTGTTCTGTTTACTTTTGCAGTGAAACTTTGGTCATTTCATTTGCTTAACTCCCCCTCACTTCTCCCACAACACTGCTTCAGTTTTTTTGTCTCCCGTGCCTCTCCCTCACCCCTCCCACAAAACTGCTCGCAGGCCCCCGTCAGCCCTCTTAGGCCACTGCTGGTTGCCTCGCTTGGATAATTTATGCAGTCTACCCCCACCCCCTTGCATGAGGCTGCTTGCCCACCCCCAAGGTCGCTGCTTTGAATTCTTATGTTATTTTAAATTCGTCACTTTAATTTATATAGTGCACCTATCCATGCTGCTCAACGTTGAGCCGACAACAGTCTCAAACACAGATACCCTTCTCCCCAGTCGGGTGCTCTCACCGTTGCGCCATATCCTTTCCCTAGTCATGTTGCTGGGTGCAGTACCATATGTGTAAAAAAGAGGTCCCAAGGGACGCCTAGTGACAGCCTGTGGTACTGCACCCTCACAACACTGCTTGTACATCTTGGTGGGCTCTTTCTTTGCTTCTGCACTTTTCATTACATTTCCCAGGATGTGTGTTTTATAAGTTTTATAGGGAAAAAGATATGGCATAACGCCCAGTATTGCCGACTTGGAGCGACACTGGCTCAACATCCAGTGATTCTGGGCTATTCTTTTTTGCTTTCATATTGCTGAAACACCCCAAAAAAAAATGAAACAGTGGCATGAAGCCATAGCAAAATAGGGAAAAAACAAAGAAAAAACTCTTCAAAGTCTCCCAGGCACAGGGGGAGAGCCACTGCTATAAAATTCACTGCACCATAGAGACTGACGCCATAATGCTTTGCAGGGCCTTTTATTTTAAAAACCATGTTGCCCATATGTTCGCCTGTGGTGGTCCTAGGATGATGGGGCCCCACCAAACTGTTCAGCACCACATGCTCTTGTCTTTCAGCTCATCTTCTAGGTCTTCACCCTGGGTTGGGGGGGACCCCGAAATCATTACCTCCGCAGGTTTTTTTATATGCATTTTAATTCTTCCATGGTTGGAGCTTTTGTTCTACAGCTGGGATGGTGATTTCCTTTAGAGTTCATATGTATTCCTGAAATGTACATCATTGATGCAGCTCTTATTTTCATTTAGAAAGGAATCTAAATCTTGTATCTAATTCATGTATGTCACTTTGCTATCACACAGTCGCACATGTCACCTTTGCTTTATTTCTGTTTTAATCATGGTACAACAGAGTTATTTTTGAAAACTTTCTATAGAGTATTCATGAAATGCAAGGCGCAAGTCAAGTCACCGCTTCCTACAGGGTATTAGAATGGTTTAATGTGTATTTTGTTTTCAGCCAGCATATTACTCTTGTCTCCTCTCCCTCATAACCTATTTCCCATTTTCTGGTTCTCTAGTGCCGCGAAGTCATACGAATGGCAATAGCGCTATGCAAATATCATCACTCGCCTGCATACAAAAAACAAAAGTAAAAACATTGTCATTTTCAATGCCAACAGCTCTAACTTCAACAAATGCAAGACCGATTGCATTGCAAATGCTTGTTTATATATACTATCCCCCCGTGTGAGAGAGTGACTGAGAACATGAGAGGAGATGGTTAAGTGAATAAGTCGAAATGTAGGACATTCCTACAAGTTCAAACCTACAACATGGTTATTTCTGCATTTAAAAAAAAAATCTGGACAAATTAGGTTCCTAATATATGGGGGCTCCTATTCATTTTTTTATAGCAATTTCAGCCAGCCTCTTGTCTGCTCGTGTCTTGCGCATTGTTGTTAGCGCTAACTTGGCTTCGGCGCTAGACGTGCAGACGGACACAGGAGTGCAGCTTTCATTAGTGTACAGCACCAGGGTCCAGACATGGTGGGGTCTGCTGCACCACAACTATGGCTGTCTTGTACTACTCAATATTTAGTCCAGGGCCCCCTTTCCTTGATCACAGTAGCATCTGAGCTAAGCTTGTTACACCAGTGGGCGAAGGAAACAAGCATTTGGAATGCAATAGGTCTCACATTACTGAAAGTTTGACCTATTGGCGTTGCAAATAATAATGCAACGCCAATAGCTCAAACTTTCAGTAATGCGAGACCTATTTCATTGCAAATGCTTGTTCTTACTTTCTTTTACAGGCACACAATGATTATCTATCAAAGCAACGATGTCTATCCATGCATCAGTCATAAAAAATTGTAAACCATTCCAAATGGTTCAGTCAACGATTAAAGGGACAAAAATGATAATGAATGTGTTCAATGTGAAAAAGTAAACACCCAGTACTGGTGAAAAAAATAACAGTCCGAATATGTGATCAACTTAAAACGGTGATAAACTATATGCTAAGTAGTACCTTTGGGATCCCATGACATTCTTTAACAGCAGGCCAGTGGCCTGTAGAAAAGGGTCCAAATGTTCCTCCTCCAGATAACAACATGGATGGATGCTGCATTTGCGCTCGGAGGGTGGGGGGAGAGCTCACGAGTCAAGTGAAGGTCAGAGCTGGCCAACCAAAAGAATCAATTGGTGATGTCCGCTGGGAGGGAACCAAGCACAGAAAGGCGGAACAGATGCACAATATTAACCAACCAGAGAAAAGGAATTTTAAAAAGCAGGCCAACTAACCAACCAAAAGCAGTGCAGGCCTCGAAAAATCCACTCGCCCACTCACAATTTTATCAGGTCGAGCTATTTTTAGCACTTACTCGACCTTGCTGGCAGTAAACTTAAGCTGGAAGAAACAGGTTCATTCAGAAAGTGAATGAGCAATTAAGAGGCCTTTAAATCATGGTTTTATCTTGACACATTTGCTGACTGCTCAAGGACAGAGGTCATAGGTCAGTTTGATTTTTTACTAATTGTTGCCTATCTGTTCCTGGAAAATGGTTTTAACTTTTCTTTCACTTAATTATCACAGTTAATGGTTTTTGTCAAGTGAGCTGGCAAGAATTGTGAAACAAAAGGATGTAAAATGCCAGTTTTTTTCTCCAACAACATTTAAACTGCTTGTAAATGAATAGTACAAGTATTTCAAAATATAACTGGAATTATGAAATAACTTTTTTTTTCTTTGTAATTCAGAAGTGCGATGCAAACAAAGATTTAAATAGGAGCAAAGTAAATCAGAATACTTTACTTGGTGATGTGCAAATGACAAATATTTGCAGACACTTTATTTCCAAACATTGTACACTATATAGTTTTAAAACCACGTCAGTGACAAATTCTGTGGCCATTTCATTGTAAAATCTGCTGAATGTAAATGACAGTGTACTGCTACTTTATGCTTTAGTTATGTATTTATTAAAAGTGATGGATTTTAAACATGATTTGAGAAACAGTCCTGCCCCCGCCCTGATGACAATGCAGTTAATGAACTAAGAGACAAGTCAGCGGTCATGTGTATCCCTTATGTGGCTAGATTTGTATTCTATATGGAGTTAATGTTTAGTTTACTAAATCAAAGAAAATAGTTTTCTGTACAGCAGACACGCTGAACTCATGTATTTAAAGGTGCTCTCATATGTGATAAAGAAGAAAATGGCATCTCAGTAAATTAAAATACTTGGCCAGGATCACATAATTTGAAACCAGTTTATGGGTCAATAGCATTATAATTAGGTTGAGTAGATTATTTAAGTCTCTAGACCTGCAGGTCTAGTAACATTTTTAGGATTTTTCGAGGCCTGCAGTGGATGTGTCCAAACTCCCCCATAGCCCATATACCAAATTCAGCATGCCTCGCAGAGCAGCGCATGCGCTGCCCAGGCTCGACCTAAAAAACGTGTCTTACTGGAAACGGGGAATGAAGTGTTGCCTTTCAGCACTTGGAACAGCTGCTAGTTTTTCAGTGACTGAGGTGGGGTGGTTTCATGAGTGGGTTCACATAAAAACACAAAAAGTAGAAAAGAATCCTTTAAGTGTTGCTTTCTTGAAAATTAATGTTATTTCTTGGCCTTTTAGCCTCCTTTTCACATAGTGTTTTATGAGCATGCAATATAATTGACTTCCTAAGATTACAAATCATTCCTAGATAGTAAAAATTACTGTGCAAATTGTGACTGAGAGTTCCCTGCTGAATAAGGAATCTTGCCAGATGCACAGGACAGGAAACCACTCATGAAGATTGGTAGATGCGATTCTGGAAGAAGCTGGACTCCGGCAGCGGCAGGGCTAGGTAAGTTCTTTTTTTATATATATTATTTCCCCCGCCCTGCACTGCCTCACCACTTGGTTTTGGTAGCAGCCGCCTCTGGTCCCAGGGTAAATCCCACCTTGCCTGTAATGTAAACGGTATTTGAACCCGCATCCGGCTTCCAAGATGTGCTTAAAAACTGCCTCCAGGCGCCTTCCTCTCTCAAGTTACTCCAGGTTAATCCTGAGGGGGTTTCACCAGTAAGAGGCCGGTGATGGAGAAAATTACAGAAACAGGGTGCAGTGCAACTGAAAACACAAGGAGTTGATGGACGGAGCGCTGAACCTTATCAGACACTCCCCCCCCCTCACAGATCTGGGTTGAATCCATCATCGTTCTTTAGCTCACTTTGCCACCCCAGTACAGACCCAGCCATATGCAAATCAGTCTTGACCCTGTTCCTCATGGGAACAGTCCAGCCCGAACTGCCAAGCCAGGTCTTCCCTGGACCGGAAACAAGCATCCTGGGACTGGTTTCGGGGTAACACCCCTCATCATCCAGGCTACCTTGAATCCAGTGGCAAAGTGAACAAGAGACCCACGTCTGGGCATACCCTGCCAACTTAAGGCGAACAAAGCAAACACAAGGAGATGATGAACGAAGAGCTGGACCTTTTCAGACACTCACCCCCAGTCACAGATCTGGGTTGAATCCATCATCGTTCTTTAGCTCACTTTGCCACCCCAGTTCAGACCCAGCCATATGCAAATCAGTCTTGACCCTGTTCCTTAAGGGAACAGTCCAGCCTGAACTGCCAAGCCAGGTCTTCCTGGGACCAGAAACAAGCATCCTGGGGACGTGGTCCCTTGCTCACTTTGCCACTGGATTCAAGCTTGCCTGGCTGATAAGGGGTGTTACCCCGAAACTGGTCCCAGGATGCTTGTATCTGATCCACGGAGGACCTGGTCTATTAAATTAGGTGATAGTAACCTATATTATTTACAGGGATTAGAAGTTTCACAAGTGGGGTATAAAATTCTAGATTTACATATATGTTTATATATTTTGTTTTTTTAAATTACCACCCTGCTCTTAACCCCTTCGCTGCTAGGCCTTTTCCCCATCTGTGCTAAGCCTTTTTTTGGCTATTTGGGGTAGTGCGCGCTTAGGCCCCTGTAACTTTTTGACCACATAAGGTATCCATGCCAAATTTGCGTCCTTTTTTCTAACATCATGGGGATTGTAAAGGTACCCAGGGTTTGTGGATTCCCTGGAGGGGACCCAGAAATTAGTCAAAATACAGCTAAATTTTGGGTTTTTGGGAAAAATGCGAAAAAGGGCTACAGATGAAAGCGTCTTGATTTTTCCCTGCAAATGGCATCAAAAAGGGGTTGTGGTGCTGAAATCACCATCTTCCCAGATTTCAGGGACAAGCAGACTTTTGTCAGAAAACCAACTTTTTTACACAGTTTTGGCATTTTTCTGGGACATAACCTATTTTTGCTATTTTTTGTGCTTTCAACCTCCTTCCAGTTAATGGTAGAAATGGGTATGAAACCAATAATGGATCCTGGAAAGCCATACATTTATGAAAAGTAGACAAAATTCTGAATTCAGCAAGGGGTCATTTGTGTAGATCCTTAAAGTTTTCCTTATAGAAACTAACAGTTAAATAAAGGAAACATTGAAAATTAGTTGAAAAAAATAGCCATTTGTGTCAACGTTTTCACCTGTAACTTCTTCTAATTATGACAGCTATTTGAAGGCAATATACCGTTATATCCGCTGGACCTTTCTGGTTGTGGGGATATATAGGACTTGTAGGTTCACCAAGAACCCGACGAACCCAGAGCCAATAATTGAGCAGCATCTTGCAATGGTTTTTTATTATGTACCGGGTATGTAGCAATTATTTTGGGAAAATGTATACATGGAAAAATTGTTATGAAAGACACCTATGTATTTCTGAAATGGGAACAAAATGTAGATTTTAGAAACAGTAGATATTTGCACATTTCCGAAATTGGGAGTACCCATACTAGCATGAGAATTATAGGTCATTTTTCAAAATGACTTATTTTTTACACATTGTCTTTCATTTGGAAGGCAGAAATGCATCGAAAGTCAATAGGTAATAACAGTTGCTCTACAATTCTGTGTTACCCTAAGTCTCCCGATAAAAATGGTACCTCACTTGTGTGGGTAGCCCTTGTGCCCACAACAGGAAATGGCTCAAAATGCAACGTGAACGTACCACATTTTCACAATGAAAAATTACCCTTTTTTTGCAAAGTGCCTAGGTGTAGTTTTTGAACCCTAGCTCTGCCGGCACCTAGGGAAACCTAGCAAACCTATACATTTTTGAAAACTAGACACCCAGGGGAATCCAGGATGGGGTGACTTGACTTCCTCCCACCAGGTTCTGTTACCCAGAATCCCTTGCAAACCTAAAATATTGTCAAAAAAACCACATTTTCCCCTCATTTCTGTGGTGGAAAGTTTTGGAATCTGCGTGGATCCACAAATTTCCACACACCCCGCGTTCCCCAACGTCTTACGAGAAAAATGGTACCTCACTTGTGTGGGTCGGCCTAGTGCCTGCGACAGGAAACGGCGCAAAACGCAACGTGGTCACACCTCAATTTCGCAGTGAAAAATGACCCTTTTTTGGCAAAGTGCCTAGCTGTAGTTTTGAACCCTAGCTCTGCCGGCACCTAGGAAAACCTAGCAAACCTATACATTTTTGAAAACTAGACACCCAGGGGAATCCAGGATGGGGTGACTTGACTGCCTCCCACCAGGTTCTGTTACCCAGAATCCCTTGCAAACATAAAAAATTGTCAAAAAAACACATTTTCCCCACATTTCTGTGGTGGAAAGTTCTGGAATCTGCGTGGATCCACAAATTTCCACCCACCCCGCGTTCCCCAAAGTCTTACGAGAAAAATGGTACCTCACTTGTGTGGGTCGGCCTAGTGTCTGCGACAGGAAACGGCACAAAACGCAACGTGGTCACACCTCAATTTCGCAGTGAAAAATGACCCTTTTTGGCAAAGTGCCTAGCTGTAGTTTTTGAACCCTAGCTCTGCCGGCACCTAGGGAAACCTAGCAAACCTATACATTGTTGAAAACTAGACACCCAGGGGAATCCAGGATGGGGTGACTTGACTGCCTCCCACCAGGTTCTGTTACCCAGAATCCCTTGCAAACATAAAAAATTGTCAAAAAAACCACATTTTCCCCACATTTCTGTGGTGGAAAGTTCTGGAATCTGCGTGGATCCACAAATTTCCACCCACCCCGCGTTCCCCAAAGTCTTACGAGAAAAATGGTACCTCACTTGTGTGGGTCGGCCTAGTGCCTGCGACAGGAAACGGCGCAAAACGCAACGTGGTCACACCTCAATTTCGCAGTGAAAAATGACCCTTTTTGGCAAAGTGCCTAGCTGTAGTTTTTGAACCCTAGCTCTGCCGGCACCTAGGGAAACCTAGCAAACCTATACATTTTTGAAAACTAGACACCCAGGGGAATCCAGGATGGGGTGACTTGACTGCCTCCCACCAGGTTCTGTTACCCAGAATCCCTTGCAAACATAAAGAATTGTCAAAAAACCACATTTTCCCCACATTTCTGTGGTGGAAAGTTCTGGAATCTGCGTGGATCCACAAATTTCCACCCACCCCGCGTTCCCCAAAGTCTTACGAGAAAAATGGTACCTCACTTGTGTGGGTCAGCCTAGTGCCTGCGACAGGAAACTGCACAAAACGCAACGTGGTCACACCTCAATTTCGCAGTGAAAAATGACCCTTTTTTGGCAAAGTGCCTAGCTGTAGTTTTTGAACCCTAGCTCTGCCGGCACCTAGGGAAACCTAGCAAACCTATACATTTTTGAAAACTAGACACCCAGGGGAATCCAGGATGGGGTGACTGGACTGCCTCCCACCAGTTTCTGTTACCCAGAATCCCTTGCAAACCTAAAACATTGTCAAAAAAACCACATTTTCCCCACATTTTTGTGGTGGAAAGTTCTCGAATCTGCGTGGATCCACAAATTTCCACCCACCCCGCGTTCCCCAAAGTCTTACGAGAAAAATGGTACCTCACTTGTGTGGGTCGGCCTAGTGCCTGCAACAGGAAACGGCGCAAAACGCAACGTGGTCACACCTCAATTTCGCAGTGAAAAATGACCCTTTTTTGCAAAGTGCCTAGCTGTAGTTTTTGAACCCTACCTCTGCCGGCACCTAGGGAAACCTAGCAGACCTATACATTTTTGAAAACTAGACACCCAGGGGAATCCAGGATGGGGTGACTTGACTGCCTCCCACCAGGTTCTGTTACCCAGAATCCCTTGCAAACATAAAAAATTGTCAAAAAACCACATTTTCCCCACATTTCTGTGGTGGAAAGTTCTGGAATCTGCGTGGATCCACAAATTTCCACCCACCCCGCGTTCCCCAAAGTCTTACGAGAAAAATGGTACCTCACTTGTGTGGGTCGGCCTAGTGCCTGCGACAGGAAACAGCGCAAAACGCAACGTGGTCACACCTCAATTTTGCAGTGAAAAATGACCCTTTTTGGCAAAGTGCCTAGCTGTAGTTTTTGAACCCTAGCTCTGCCGGCACCTAGGGAAACCTAGCAAACCTATACATTTTTGAAAACTAGACACCCAGGGGAATCCAGGATGGGGTGACTGGACTGCCTCCCACCAGGTTCTGTTACCCAGAATCCCTTGCAAACATAAAACATTGTAAAAAAACACATTTTCCCCACATTTCTGTGGTGGAAAGTTCTGGAATCTGCGTGGATCCACAAATTTCCACCCACCCCGCGTTCCCCAAAGTCTTCTGAGAAAAATGGTACCTCACTTGTGTGGGTCGGCCTAGTGCCCGCGACAGGAAACGGCGCAAAACGCAACGTGGTCACACCTCAATTTCGCAGTGAAAAATTACCCTTTTTTGGCAAAGTGCCTAGCTGTAGTTTGTGAACCCTAGCTCTGCCGGCACCTAGGGAAACCTACCAAACACACACATTTCTGAAAAGTAGACACCCGGGGCTTCCAGGGAGGTATGGCTTGCGTGGATCCCCCAACGTTTCCTTACCCAGAATCCCCTGCAAACCTCAATTTTAGCTGAAAAATCACTTTTTCACACATTTTTGTGTGGGAAAGTGTGGCATCACTGGCCTCACACAAATGTCCTACAACCCAGCGTTCCCCCAGGTCTCCCAATAAAAATGGTGCCTCACTTGTGTGGGAGGCCCAAGTACCCGCGACAGGCAAGGGCCCACAACGTAGTGAGGCGACCTCAAAATGGCCTTTCACAAAACGACCTGGTTTTGCAAGGGGGGTCACCTGGGTTTTTGGCCCGTGCTCGGCGGCCATCTAGGGAAACCTACCAAACCCACACATTTCTGAAAAGTAGACACCCAGGGGCTTCCAGGGAGGTATGGCTTGCGTGCATCCCCCAACGTTTCCTTACCCAGAATCCCCTGCAAACCTCAATTTTAGCTGAAAAAAATCACTTTTTTCACACATTTTTGTGTGGGAAAGTGTGGCATCACTGGCCTCACACAAATTTCCTACCACCAAGCGTTCCCCAGGTCTCCCGATAAAAATGGTGCCTCACTTGTGTGGGAGGCCCAAGTACCCGCGACAGGCAAGGGCCCACAACGTAGTGAGGCGACCTCAAAATGGCCTTTCACAAAACGACCTGGTTTTGCAAGGGGGTCACCTGGGTTTTGGCCCCGTGCTCGGCGGCCATCTAGGGAAACCTACCAAACCCACACATTTCTGAAAAGTAGACACCCGGGGGCTTCCAGGGAGGTATGGCTTGCGTGGATCCCCCAACGTTTCCTTACCCAAAATCCCCTGCAAACCTCAATTTTAGCTGAAAAAAATCACTTTTTTCACACATTTTTGTGTGGGAAAGTGTGGCATCACTGGCCTCACACAAATTTCCTACCACCCAGCGTTCCCCCATGTCTCCCGATAAAAATGGTGCCTCACTTGTGTGGGAGGCCCAAGTACCCGCGACAGGCAAGGGCCCACAACGTAGTGAGGCGACCTCAAAATGGCCTTTCACAAAACGACCTGGTTTTGCAAGGGGGTCACCTGGGTTTTTGGCCCCGTGCTCGGCGGCCATCTAGGGAAACCTACCAAATCCACACATTTATGAAAAGTAGACACCCGGGGGCTTCCAGGGAGGTATGGCTTGCGTGGATCCCCCAACGTTTCCTTACCCAGAATCCCCTGCAAACCTCAATTTTAGCTGAAAAAATCACTTTTTTCATACATTTTTGTGTGGGAAAGTGTGGCATCACTGGCCTCACACAAATTTCCTACCACCCAGCGTTCCCCAGGTCTCCCGATAAAAATGGTGCCTCACTTGTGTGGGAGGCCCAAGTACCCGTGACAGGCAAGGGCCCACAACGTAGTGAGGCGACCTCAAAATGGCCTTTCACAAAACGACCTGGTTTTGCAAGGGGGTCACCTGGGTTTTGGCCCCGTGCTCGGTGGCCATCTAGGAAAACCTACCAAACCCACACATTTCTGAAAAGTAGACACCCGGGGGCTTCCAGGGATGTATGGCTTGCGTGGATCCCCCAACGTTTCCTTACCCAGGATCCCTGCAAACCTCAATTTTAGCTGAAAAAATCACTTTTTCGCACATTTTTGTGTGGGAAAGTGTGGCATCACTGGCCTCACACAAATTTCCTACCACCCAGCGTTCCCCAGGTCTCCCAATAAAAATGGTGCCTCACTTGTGTGGGAGGCCCAAGTACCCGCGACAGGCAAGGGCCCACAACCTATTGAGGCGACATCAAAATTACCTATCACAAAACGACCTGGTTTTGCAAGGGGGGTCACCTGGGTTTTTGGCCCCGTGCTCGGTGGCCATCTAGGGAAACCTACCAAACCCACACATTTCTGAAAACTAGACACCTGGGGAGTCCAGCAAGGTATGGCTTGCGTGGGTCCCCCAACTTTTCCTACCCAGAATCCCTGCAAACCTCAAATTTAGCTGAAAAATCACTTTTTCTCAAATTTCTATGTGGGAAAGTTCTGGAATCTACGTGGATCCACAAATTTCCTCCCACCCAGCGTTCCCCCAGGTCTCCTCATAAAATGATACCTCACTTGCGTGGGTGGGTCAAGTACCCGCGACAGAAAAGGGCCCAAAACCTATTGAGGCGACATCAAAATTACTTATCACAAAACAACCTGGTTTTGCAAGGGGGTCCCAGGAGTTTTTGGCCCTGGGCTCGGCGGCCATCTTGGGAAACTACTAAACCCAAACATTTCTGAAAGCTAGACACCCGGGGAGTCCAGCGAGGTATGGCTTGCGTGGGTCCCACAACGTTTTCCTACCCAGAATCCCTGCAAACCTCAAATTTAGCTGACAAAATCACTTTTTCCATACATTTTTGCGTGGGATCACCGTGCCGGCACAAATGTCCTACCACCCAGCGTTCCCCTTGTTCTCCCGAGTAAAATGATACCTCACTTGTGTGGGTGGGCCAAAGGCCTGTGACTGGGAAGAGCCCAAAACATAGGGATTTAGGGTATAGCACCGAGAATTCTAAGCGCTATATTTTTTTTAAAATACGTTTTTAGCCAGTTCTGCTTTGGACACCCACACAAGTGAGGTATCATTTTACTCGGGGAACAAGGGCAACGCTGGGTGGTAGGACATTTGTGCCAGCACGGTGATTCCACGCAAAAATATGTGGAAAATATGGTTTTTTCAGCTAAATTTGAGGGTTGCAGGGGATTCTGGGTAGGGAAACGTTGGGGGATCCACGCAAGCCATACCTCATTGGACTCCCCAGGGTGTCTAGTTTTCAGAAACATGTGGGATTGGTAGGTTTCCCTAGATGGCGGCTAGCCCGGGCCAAAAACCAGGTGCCTCCCCAAAACCAGGTAGTTTTGTTATAGGTAGTTTTGAAGTCTCCACAATACGATTTGGGCCATTTCCTGTTTCAGCCACTATGCCTACCCACACAAGTGAGGTACCATTTTTATCGGGAGCCCTGGGGGAACGCAGGGTGGTAGGAAATTTGTGGATCCACGCAGATTCCAGAACTTTCCCACACAGAAATTTGAGTAAAAGTGATTTTTTTCTGCTAAATTTGAGGTTTGCATGGCATTCTGG
The DNA here is from genome assembly GCA_963921515.1 of Calotriton arnoldi. Taxonomy (NCBI): domain Eukaryota; kingdom Metazoa; phylum Chordata; class Amphibia; order Caudata; family Salamandridae; genus Calotriton; species Calotriton arnoldi. Next base: position 73,486 of record CAWUFW010019817.1, read on the forward strand.
GTAGGAAAACGTTTGGGGACCCATGCAAGCCATACCTCGCTGGTCTCCCCAGGTGTCTAGTTTTCAGAAATGTGTGGGTTTGGTAGGTTCCCAAGATGGCCGCTGAGGCCGGGGCCAATAACCCAGGTGACCCCCTTGCAAAACCAGGTTGTTTTGTGATAGGTAATTTTGATGTCTCCTCAATACGTTCTGGGCCCTTGCCTGTCGCGGGTACTTGACCCACCCACGCGAGTGAGGTATCATTTTTATCGGGAGACCTGGGGAAAGCTGGGTGGTAGGAAATTTGTGGATCCACGTAGATTCCAGAACTTTCCCACACAGAAATTGGAGAAAAACGTGATTTTTTCAGCTAAATTTGAGGTTTGCAGGGTATTCTGGGTAAGAAATTTTGGAGGACCCACGCAAGCCATACCTCGCTGGACTCCTCCGGGTGTCTAGTTTTCAGAAATGTGTGGGTTGGGTAGGTTTCCTAGATGGCCGTTGAGCCCGGGGCCAAAAACTCATGGGACCCCCTTGCAAAACCAGGTTGGTTTGTGATAGGTAATTTTGATGTCGCCTCAATAGGTTTTGGGCCTTTGCCTGTCGCGGGTACTTGACCCATCCACACAAGTGAGGTACCATTTTTCACGGAAGACTTTGGGGGACGCGGGGTGGGTGGAATTTTGTACATCCACGCAGATTCCAGGACTTTCCACCACAGAAATGTGAGGAAAATGTGTTTTTTGGACATATTTTTAGGTTTGCAAGGGATTCTGGGTAACAGATCCTGGTGAGAGCCAGTCAAGTCACCCCATCCTGGATTCCCCTGGGTGTCTAGTTTTCAAAAATGTATAGGTTTGCTAGGTTTCCCTAGGTGCTGGCAGTGTTAGGGTTCAAAATCTACAGCTAGGCACTTTGCAAAAAAGGGTCCGTTTTCACTGTGAAAATGTGGTGTGTCCACGTTGCGTTTGGGCCGTTTCCTGTCGCGGGCACTAGGCCTACCCACACATGTGAGGTGCCATTTTTCTCGGAAGACTTTGGGGAACGCGGGATGGGTGGAAATTTGTGGATCCACGCAGATTCCAGAACTTTCCACCACAGAAATGTGAGGAAAATGTGTTTTTTTTGACAAATGTTTCGGTTTGCAAGGGATTCTGGGTAACAGAACCTGGTGAGAGCCAGTCAAGTCACCCAATCCTGGATTCCCCTGGGTATCTAGTCTTCAAAAATGTATAGGTTTGCTAGGTTTCCCTAGGTGCCGGCAGAGTTAGGGTTCAAAATCTACAGCTAGGCACTTTGCAAAAAAGGGTCCGTTTTCACTGTGAAAATGTGGTGTGTCCATGTTGCGTTTTGGGCCGTTTCCTGTCGCGGCCACTAGTCCTACCCACACAAGTGAGGTACCATTTTTCTCGAAAGACTTTGGGGAACGCGGGTGGGTGGAATTTTGTGGATCTACGCAGATTCCAGAACTTTCCACCACAGAAATGTGAGGAAAATGTGTTTTTTGGGACAAATGTTTAGGTTTGCAAGGGATGGGTAACAGAACCTGGTGAGAGCCAGTCAAGTCAGCCCATCCTGGATTCCCCTGGGTGTCTAGTTTTAAAAAATGTATAGGTTTGCTAGGTTTCCCTGGGTGCCGGCAGAGTTAGGAACCAAATTCAACAGGTAGGCACATTCCGAAAAAGTCAGTGCCTAGTGGGCTTTCTGCCGCCCTGGGGAGGGGGAAATCAGGGGCTATTGCTCCGATATGCCCCCGAGGGGGCAGAAAGACTGTGGCTATTCTTTTGGGGGTCGGGGGCATTGGGATGCCTATTCTGGTCAGCCCCCACCCCTCCGTATAAAAGCCAGCATAATCGCTGGCACATAGTGGGCTTTCTGCCCCCAGGGGGCAGATCAGGGGCTACTGCCCCCATCTGCCTCCTGGGTGGGGGCAGAAAGACAGTGACATCTTTTTGGGGTGGGTGGGGGCATTGGCATGTCCATTCTTGGCAGCCCCCACCCCGAACTTTGTAAAAAAAATCCCTGGTGGCTAGTGGGCTTTCTGCCCCCGGGGGCAGATAAGGTGCTATTGCCCCATCTGCCTCCCAGGGGGCAGAAAGACTGTAGCATTTTTTTTGGGGTGGGGGCATTGACATGCCCATTCTGGGCAGCCCCCACCCCTACCTATATAAAAAAATCCCTGGCGCTTAGTGGGCTTTCTGCCCCCTCCCGGGGGGCAGATCAGGGGCTATTGCCCCCATCTGCCTCCTGGGGGGCAGAAAGTTTTTTTTTCTTTGGGGGTAGGGTGGGGGCATTTGCATGCCCATTCTAGGCAGCCCCCACCCCGGGCCTATAAAAAAAAGAATCCCTGGCATCTAGGGTATTTCTGAACCCCCGGGTGGGGGCAGATTGGTGGCCACTGCCACCATCTAGCCCCCGGGGGCAGAAAGACTGGAATTTCGTGGGGGAGGGGTGGGGGCATTGGCATGCCCATCTTGGGCAACCCCACCCCTAAATGTATCGAGGGGAAAAAACCCTGGTGTCTAGTGGGCTTTCTGCCCCCGGGGGCAGAAAGACTGTACCTTTGCGGCGGGGTGGGGTGGGGGCATTGGCATGCCCATATTGGGCAGCCCCCACCCCAAATTATAATTTAAAAAATCCCTGGTATCTAGTGGGCTTTCTGCCCCCGGGGGCAGATTGGGGGCTACTGCCCCATCTGCCCCCAGGGGGCAGGAAGACAAATTTTGTGGCTGGGGGGGCATCGGCATGCCCGTTTTGGGCAGCCCCACCCCTAACTATAATTTAAATAAAAATCCCTGGTGTCTAGTGGGCTTTCTACCCCCGGGGGCAGATTGGGGGCTACTGCCCCCATCTACCCCCAGGGGGGCAGAAAGACTAATCATGGCAAATATTTTATGGGGGAGCAAAGGCCCTTGCCCAAGGGGCCGCTCCCCCTCCCTGGTGCCTAGTGTGTGGATCCCTGCTTGGGGATCGCCCTCCTGGGGCGATCCCCAAGCAGGGATCCACTAGGGAGTGGTACCACTGGAAAGGGAGATTCTCCCTTTCCAACGATACCTCTCCTGAGTTTCTACGTGCTCAGGGGGCTGAGATAGCCCCTGAGCACGTAGAAACTGAAACTGAAATGAGCCTCTTGGCTCATTTCAGTTTCAGTTTCACTGAAATGACATCAGCGCGACGTGCGCGCCGATCGTCATTTCAGGGAAACCAGGGGGGCCTCGGGAGCTGGAGAAGCTCTTCCCAGCTCCCGAGGCTTTAGGGGATTAAGGGAATCCCTCTGGTGCCCGCACCAGAGGGATTTCCTGTCCTGGGTTCCATGACGAGCTGGACTCGTCATGAGCACACGAGCACTGTGTGCCATGACGAGTCCAGCTCGTCATGAGCATGGAAGGGGTTAATGGGATCCCAAGACCCCGAAACTGGTCCCAGGATGCTTGTATCTGATCCACGGAAGACCTGGTCTGGCAGTTCGGGCTGGACTGCTCCTATGAGGCACAGAGTCAAGACTGATTTGCATATGGATGGGTCCAAACTGGGGTGGTGAAGTGAGCTAAAGAAATATGATGGAATCAACCCAGATCTGTGACTGTGGGTGAGTGTCTGAAAAGTTTCAGCACTCCGTCCATCATCCCCTTGTGTTTGCAGTGCAACTGTATCCACAATTCATTCCTCATTCTGACCCCACAAACTCAAATTGTAGCAGTAAATGCATTCCAGGGTGAAATTGCAAGGTCTGGCAATGGATTTACCCCAGGTGATTTTGCACACAGCTCAGAGCGAGGCTCTTGGGAGCCCATTAAGAGCAGGGTGGTAATTGTTTTTTTTAATATATAAACTAAATCTATAATTTTATACCCCACTTGTGAAACTTCTAATCCCTGTAAATAATATAGGTTACTATCACCTAATTTAATAGTGCTAAATTTCCGTAGCTCGGAAGGATAGAAGGCTGAGTGGGCATTGCTGAAAGACAAACTTGTGACCCGCAGATGACAGCACACGTCATAAGCAGATGTTTTTAACTCCGTGAACCACACTGCAGACTTGCTTTGGATTTTTACATGCACTGAGCCCCTTAGGTTATTCAGATTAAGTACCTGCAATCAGTCAGCAAATATATAATTTGACACCCCAAAAACCCTCCAAAATTCGTACCTTTATTTTCTATTAAAAACAAACGACTATCAAAGTTTTTTTATTCTTTGTAGTTGAACCAGTCAAGAAAACACTCAGGTTTTGCTTGATCTCAGTGAAACACTGTGTTGTGGGCACTTCGATGAAAAACAGCGCCGCCCACAAAGGTATTCAGGCTTTATGGCTTATTCCCTGTAGGGCAGACTCTGGCCAGGATCATAGACTCCAATATTGTACAAGATGTCCCCAGAAGAGAAGACAAACCAACATCCACGCCAACTGACCTCTGCCAAAATAATATAAAAGCTGGTAAAGTGAACACAGATTTATTAAACCAGAACGAGATGCATTTACAACCACATTGACTGCCAATAGGTGCCTCAGGTGTCTTTTCTCATGGTTCAAAAGGCAGTTTAAACCTAGGAACACTGGTATGAAGTAATCTTTCTTTTGGAATGGCATGGTTGCACAATAGATCCTGCATGGATTCTATATGGAGAAACTCTTTACAAGAGTAGAGTACCATCACCTCTTTCTTCTAATGCTCGAAATGTTTTTAAATCTCGACTAAGGGTATAAAAATGCAAGGTATAAAAATTATAAAAAGCCTCGTCTATGGCTGCTTTGGCGTTTGTTTCTCTGCAACTTTATGGGGAGTCCACTTAGAAGCATTTGCGGTGGACGATGGAAGGGCCGGACTCATCGTACTCCTGCTTGCTGATCCACATCTGCTGGAAGGTGGACAGGGAGGCCAGGATGGAGCCACCGATCCAGACAGAGTACTTGCGCTCAGGTGGGGCAATGATCTGTGTAAGAAAAACAGAAGGATTATATGAACATGTACAACAACAATCTTTGGACTGAGGTGGACCGAGAGCATTTTTCGGATCCTATTCTCCCTCTTGAGTACTAAACTTAGCTACAGGTCGTAGTGATGTGAAAGATATACTTTTTTTTTTTTTTTTAAATCTTTTTATTAAATTTTAAAACACAAAACAAACAAAATCATAATCAATCATTCTTTTACAGTAAGAGCAATTACCAGAGAATAAAACAAAAATGACATCATCTTCAATGACCGAACGTAAAGTCAGAGTTTCTTAAGACATGTGGTGAGGCCGTGTTTATACCGGGGCTTTCGCTGTTACATTGGGCTCGGGGGAAAGCAGACCTTTATTCCTCTGCATCTCCGTCAAAGAGAGACGTCTCTCTAAACGGAGTACATAACCCACCCCTATGATCGTTCCAGGGTGTCCAAATCTTCGTCCATTTGCCTGGGCAGCCCCTACCTTCATAAACCACCCTTTCAGCCTGCATGCACCAGTCCATATCAGTCTCCCATTCAGAACTTTTCAGTGCTGTTTCTCCATTCCACGTTCTCGCTATGTTACGCTTGGCAACTACACAACCCAGCGAGATCCACTGACATTCCATCCTAGTTAAGTCGGTAGGTTCCCATATATTCAACAAACATAGCCTCGGCGTGGGTTCAATCTCTTTATCGCAAACAAGGGATAAAATAGAAAAGATCGTCCCCCAATACCTCCGAAGAACGGGGCACTCCCACCATTGATGCAGATAAGTGCCCACCTGCCCGCATCCGCGAAGACACCTGGGCGAAGCCAGTCGGCCCATTTTTACCAAAACCGAGCTTGTATAGTAAACTCTATGGAGTACCTTTAGTTGGATAAGTTTAAATCGAGATCGGATCGCCACTTCGCAGGGCGAGGCTAGTGCCTCCTTCCATTCCTCATCATCGATGTCCCCAACATCTGTGCACCATTTAGCACGAAGCTTATCCAAGATTTCAGGTGAGTTGTTAAGGATTTTACGATACGTCAACGAGATAGCCTTTTCTGGAAGGTAGCTATCTAAAAGTCTGTCCTCCAAGGGTGAGGAGGAGGGTAAGTCCGTTCCTTTAGGAAGCGCTTTGGACAAGGCACTCCGCACCTGAAGGTATCGGAAGGTCTCATTCTGGTGTAGGTGATACTTCCGCTGTAACTCCCCGAATGGCACCACTCCACCGTCGACCCAGAGATCCCCTAGTTTTGACAACCCAATCAAATCCCATTTATCAAACCCGGGTAGTCGCCATAATGACCCCAGCCTTGCCGAATCAAACACTGGTGTAGCGCGTGTCAACCGCCCCTTCCAACCAAGGGCCGAGTTAGCCGCATGCCATATGGAGATCGTCGTCACAGTTGGCGTGAGTATTGGTTCCAGTTTTCTCCCTCCGTAAAGCGCTCTCAGCCATGTGCCTGGCTGCATGTTATATCGATCCATCTGATATGCTGGGTCGGTGACCGGACGGTGCATCCAGTGATTGAGAACAATCAGTTGGGATGCCCAGTAGTAGGATCTAACATCCGGTAGCGCGATGCCCCCGTCGTACCAACTCCTCATTAGCTTAGGAAGTGCAATGCGCGGAGACCCGGCACCCCATAATAGAGTACGAACTTCAGATTCTATGGAAGTGAAGTATTGGGGCGGGACCAGATATGGTGTATTTTGCAGTGCGTACAAGAAACGGGGGAGCGCCATCATTTTAAATAGGGCTGCCCTTCCGAGAAGTGTCAGCGGAAGGGTCTGCCAGTGGCGTACATCCGCCCTGAGGCGTTGCAAGGGCGGCAGCAAATTTCGCTGATAAAATAGCTCGACGTCCGTTGTTATGTAAATGCCTAAGTATTGGAAGCCCTCGGTCACCATTTTAGCCTCACAGCCCGGTGGGAGTCTGGGAGGAGGGCCACTAAGGACATAGATCAGGGACTTATCCCAGTTGATGGTATAGCCCGAGTATTTCTGGAATAGAGTGAAAATACGCAGAGCATAGTGGATTGAGGACCGCGGCTTTGCCAAATAAAGCAGGATATCGTCTGCATAGAGTGACACCATGTCCTCCCACTCCGGCGCCCAATGCAGCCCTCGGATTGTCGGATCTCCTCTAAGCCAGACCGCAAGAGGCTCGAACGCCAGAGCGAACAACAGGGGGGACAGGGGGCATCCCTGCCGTGTACCCCGCCCCAATTCAAAGATCACTGATCTCTTGCCATTAACCGCGATTCTCGCCAAGGGTTTGGCGTAGAGAAGGCGCACCCAGGATAGAAAGCGTTTGCCGAACCCATAGCGCTCGAGCGCGGCGAAAAGGAAGGGCCACTCTATCAAATCGAATGCCATTTTGGCATCTAGTGACATTATGATCGAATCCTCTTGTATGGTAGACGCGCGACCCAGGATCCCCTGTAGGCGACGTATATTAAGTGCTGTGTTTTTCGTTGGCATGAATCCATTTTGATCTGAATGAATCAGCTTGTGAAGGAGGGGTGAAATCCGGGTAGCTAAGATTTTTGCTAGGATTTTAATCTCGGGGTCCAGGAGGGAGATGGGTCGATATGATGAGCAACAATCCGGTGGTTTGCCCTTCTTGTGGATGACAGCGATGCTAGCCAGTCGCTGCGTAGCTGGAAGGATTCCCGTTTGAGCGCTGGCATTATACATGCGCAGCAGATAGGGAGAAATGACCGACTTCACACATTTGTATAGCTCAATTGGAAGTCCACTAGGGCCCATGGCCTTTCCAGACTGTAGGGAGGAGATGGCCTTTGCGATCTCTTCCGTTGTTAGCTCGCTATCTAGGTCTTGGCCCTCCAGCAAACTCAAACTTGGCAAAGGCAAGGTTCTCAGCAGTTCCGCCGCCTCAGCCTGTGTAGCCGCGGATGCAGGGGAGTAGACCAGTTTAAAGTGGGAAGCCAAGGCTCCAGCAATGTTTGTCCTGTCGTGGTGGCGGGTCCCATGTGTATCCGTGATTTCGGCGATCCATCTGTTCGCCTGGTCTCTTTTATCTAACCAGGCCAACAATTTGCTGGCCTTGTCTCCAATATCATATAGTTTGTGTTGTGTGGCCTTATGGCTTTTTTGAGCCGCGTCGTCTGCAATGTCCCTGTACTCCTTTTGCCTCACAGCCAGTTTATGGGAGTTCTCTTGTGACGGTGTGGAAATGAGATCGTGCTCCAATGCTGCCATCTCTACCTCTATGTGCTCTAATTGCTTTCGCTTTTCGTTCTTGCTCCCTGCTACTGCAGCAACCCCACATCCCCGCACCACTGTCTTATAGGCCTCCCAAAGTACCACATCGGATTAGACCGAGCCATCATTCTCGGCAAAGTATTGTATAGTAGCCTCAGTCAATTTGACGCGTATCTCAGGATTTTTAAGATACCAAGGGTTGAGAACCATATCCCGGTAGTTCGCTGGGGGTGTGCCGCCATAATGGGCGACAATTGGCGAATGATCGGAGATTCCCCTCGGGAGAAAGGAGTGATTACTGATCCAGGGGTGAAAGATATACTTGGCTCTTCAGTTAGACATTATCCTGCCAGCACATGGGAATACTGTTTCTACTAATGATAAACGTTTGCCATCTTCATCTTTTAATCTTTTCTTCATCATCATTTACACCAAGAGGAGTAGCAATCAGAAGGCATGCTTTGCAGTGCAAGCAGAACCTAGGCCTCTGTCTGGGGTTCTGGGATGCATGCCCCAACCTTTCTCTCTGCATCTGTCCCTCTTGCTCTCTCTCACTCTTATTCACTCATTCATCTGCATCTGGAAGCTGGATTTAGGATGGCATTGCAGTTCAAGGCAAGATATTGGCTAAGCACACTTGGGTCAAGATTAAGGTAACTTTTCCTTCTCTTATGCCCACTTCTCTTCTTTTGTCAATGTTTGGAGTAGTTTGCTGTGCATGAATTTAGAATGAAAATAGTCCTGTATCACCTTGCACCAATCTTTGGCATGGGGAGTCTGCTGAAATAGCCTGGGCTGTACGGTTAATGAGATCTTCCAAAAAATCTTTCTTTTAGGCTATTTCCAGCCTCATTAAGTTTGAGGGACAGGCAATAATTGTTTTGCTCTGTAGATTGTAGACTTGTAAGATGTTTATAGATCTTTTAACTCTGATAACTGGGAGGTATAAGGAATGGTTTTGCCCGTGTGTTGTGGCTTTCTAGACCCCTACCTTTGTGGTCAACCCATGAGGGAACAAGGCATTGGATTTATTTTTTTTGCACCACCCACCTTGGCATGATATTCTCTGCACTTATAGGCTTCTCCTTCCCTGAGAATGTTGGTTGGGTGGAGATTCAGGGTGTTTCATATAAAGACATTTGTAGTGCTGGTACCATGGAATCATAAACTTTGTGCTTCTCTTCTACATTAAGTTAGGAACAAAGGCATGTTTTTGATTCCATAGTAGAGACTATACAATATTCAGAGGGCTCCCAAATTAGGGTTTGATTTCCCGAGGGCCCTTACAATGGCCACCTCGTAGCCCATTTTCATAGAATAATTGAAGATTTAGGGCCACATGTGCGAAGCATTTTTGCTGTCGGAAACGGCCGATCAAAATGCTTTTACATATGAACAAAATACAAATTGCGATTCGGTATTTGGTAGGGGCATGTTTAGGGTGTCCCTTCCAAATACCAAATCTAAATTGGATGTATGAATGTTTTGTGACTGAATTATGGTCACAAAACATTCATATTTTACTGACTCTTTGAAGGAAGTGGTAACTCACTTGCAAATAGGAAGCGGTCCCCAGGGGACTCCTTCCTCTTTGAGAATGAAAAACAAATATTTTTAAGAGCAGGCAGTGGTCCAATGGACCACTGCCTGCTCTCAAAAAGTGAAACTGCAAAGTTTCATTTTTTCTTTTAAATGCATCCTGTTTTCCTTGACGGAAAACAGGATGCATTTTAAAAAGACTGCTTTATTAAAAAGCAATCACAGACGTGGTGGTCTGCTGACCTCAGCAGACCGCCATCCTTGTGATGGCTGTGATTCCTAATGGGTTGCAAATTGCGACCTACCTCATTAATATGCATGGCGTAGGTCTATTTGTGACCCACTAGGAATCGCTAATGAAACTCAAAAGAGTTTAATACATTAGAAATGCTGATTCCCTGATTGCGATTCGAGAGAATCACAATTTGGAAATTGGTATTCCTAATGTCAGTACATCTGGCCCTTAATTATATAGCTTTGGGTCTTGATCAGAGATTATGGAATTGTCTTAAAGTTATATTGTTTTCATCTGTGTATGATGTTAGGTATTCTTCTAATCTGTTTTCCTTTCTCAAGTACTCAGAGAACCTGGATGGTGGAGATTCACATTTAACAAAAGTCTTCATCAATTTAATCTTACATGCATTTAGCCCTCCTTCTATAACTGATAGGTTTGACGGACTGTGCAGTTTGATGATGCGTAGTAGTACTAGTATTAGTAGTCAGAGGGTCTGAGCCAAGCATGACTTCAAGGCGAAAGTTGCCTACACAGTAAACTAGCCTCAAATCCTGTTCATTACAATGGTTCCATGGTTTGCATGTGGTACTGCTGTTGGAAATTACCTTAATCTTCATTGTTTGTGGTGAAAGGGTTGTGATCTCCTTCTGCATTCGGTCAGCAATGCCTGGGTACATGGTGGTACCTCCGGATAGCACAATGTTAGCGTACAGGTCCTTACGGATATCAAGATCACATTTCATGATGGACATGTAGGTGGTCTCATGAATTCCAGCCATTTCCATTCCTGCCAGGATTAATGGACAGGTCAGCAAAGGACATAGTGCAACACCACAAAAAAAAACCAATTCCTCCCCAAGACAAAATTAACAGTTTTCTCTCTCAAGAACATGAGGTTACCCTTCCAACATAAACGAAATATTGAGTTTTCACCAGTGTTGCAATATATTTTATAACTAGGCTTTATCCCTCCAATTTCAGACCTACATCATACAGGTAGTATGGCACAATAGGGTGGAAACACTTCAGCTGTGTTAATATTCAATTGCAAACACTAGCACAAGATGCAACATAGTAGGATTTGTTTAAAAAAAAAAAAGAGTAGAGTGTCATCTGCATAAGCTGAATCCCTGACGTCAGTATCACCTACACAGTATTCTGAAGGCACGAGGTACATCTAATTTCTTCAAGTACTGTTTCCTGTAGCAATACAAATAACATAGGAGGTAGCGCTAAACGTGATGCATCATATCCACTTGATTTATTTACCCTTTCCTTTGGTGTAATTTTGATCTTAGGAAAATTGCCTCTCTGACAGTTAAATTCTTATGGGCTCAAAAAGTTTTCATATCCAGGGATTTCTTTTGCCAAATTACAGAGAAGAAAATGTTGTGGAGAAATTAATTTGCTTGGTTAAGGTGTAGAATATTATGCCTTTTATCTTGAATATATGAACTTCTAGGAATACTTTGGATCTGGGAAAACAGGAACACTTAGAGGTTTGCCTAATAGCTAATTTATTAAAATAATGGCATGTATTCTATGTTCTATTTATAAATCAAGGAGGTACTGTTCCTAAAAAAGGAAAAGAAAGCTAGGTTGCAACCCTGGGGAATTTATATGATAATTACTTGGTGCCCCCACACATCCGCATGGATGCCATGCTTCATCAAAGGGCGTGCTCTTTGTCGGGCTGGCGCTACAATGTCCTACAGTTTCTGCAATAGGAAACTAATAAAGGTACTGGACCTTAATTAGTGCCCTGGCTCCCCTTGTGTATATAACTATGTTCTATCTAGTCAGTAATGTGGTGATTGGAGTTTGATTAGGACGAAGAAGTTTAAATTAAAAATTAACTCTGAATTGAACTTCTAAGAAACAAGTTATTTATAGAAAAAGGCATACCTGTTATTTATTGATGGTAATCTTAGATACTGTAGCTAGATGTTTGAACCAAGTGGAGGAGGAGTGATACAGTAAGCTGATTAACATTCTAGCCTTTTACTATCCATACAATGGACAGAACACTGGAAGGGAGCCTCCGGTTCATGAAAATTTCTTAAGATCAAAAAGTGAGCTCAGGTAAAAAGAGAGTGTGAGCTTCAATGGGAAGATGTAGTTGACTCATATTTTGAAAGTAGTTGGATGAGTGATTGGACCACCTGTATGAAATTATCTATTTCTGTAAATGCAGCACACACCTTGTTCTTCCTTATGAGCCAATTATTGAGGTCTGGGAGCCTTTACGCAAACTTAAACAAAAGCTCCAGGTTCTCTGGAATTGTAATTTACATGGTGTCAAGGTGGCTCATATGTTGCTTGACTTTGAGCTGATACACAAGATCCGGCTTAGAGAGTGGCAAACAGTGTTCAGAATTATGTGAATTTTGTAATTAACAGGTAGATCATAATATTTGGTGGTTGGAGCTATCATCAACAATTAAATTGTTCTATTTGGCAATTATTATTTCATACCCAAGTTACTGGAGCTTTTATGGTAAATAATTACAAACATGAAAAATACAAAATTATTTATGTTTTTTGATGAAGCAATACATGACAAAGCCAGAGACTGGAATAAGAATGCAAAATAAAGTCAAATGCCTAGAAGAAATTTCCACCCAGTAGTATTTTGTGTGCGCTTCTTCAAGAAGGAAAAACAACAATTGATGGACAGAATGCAGAACAATGTCATACATTCACCCCAGTACAGAGATCTGGGCCTAAATCCATCGTTTTTTTGCTCACCATGCCATTCCAGTTTGAACCCAGCCATATGCAAATCAGTCTTGACCCTGTGTCTAATGGGAACAGTCCAGCCCGAACTGCCAGGCCAGGTCCTCCCTGGACTGGAATCAAGCATCCTAGGACCGGTTTCGGAGTTTCAGCCCTCATCAGCCAGGATAGCTTGACTCCAGTGGCATGGAGAGCACGGGACCCACGTCTGGGCATAGCCTTCCCACTCAGGGTGACAAATGCAAAAACAACAATTGTTGGACAGAACAATGTCATACATTCACCCCAGTACAGAGATCTGGGCCTAAATCCATCGTTTTTTTGCTCACCATGCCATTCCAGTTTGAACCCAGCCATATGCAAATCAGTCTTGACCCTGTGCCCAATGGGAACAGTCCAGCCCGAACTGCCAGGCCAGGTCCTCCCTGGACTGGAAACAAGCATCCTAGGACCAGTTTCGGGGTTTCGCCCCTCATCAGCCAGGATAGCTTGACTCGAGTGGCATGGAGAGCACAGGACCCATGTCTGGGCATACCCGTCCCACTCGGGGTGACAAATGCAAAAACAGCAATTGATGGACAGAATGCAGAACAATGTCATACATTCACCCCAGTACAGAGATCTAGGCCTAAATCCATATTTTTTTTGCTCACCATGCCATTCCAGTTTGAACCCAGCCATATGCAAATCAGTCTTGACCCTGTGCCCAATGGGAACAGTCCAGCCCGAACTGCCAGGCCAGGTCCTCCATGGACTGGAAACACGCATCCTAGGACCAGTTTCGGGGTTTCACCCCTCATCAGCCAGGTCCCAGGATGCTTGTTTCCGGTCCAGGGAGGACTTGGCTTGGCAGTTCGGTCTGGACTGTTCCCATGAGGCACAGGGTCAAGACTGATTTGCATATGGCTGGTTCCAAACTGGGGTGGCGTAGTGGGCAAAAGAACGATGGATTTAACCCAGATCTCTTGACTGGGGGAGAATGTTTGAATCATTCAGCATTCCGTCCATCATTTGTTGCCGTTACTCTTTTCGCCCTAAGTGGGATGGGTATGCCCAGACGTGGGTCCCTTGCTCACTGTGCCACTGAATTCAAGCTAGCCTGGCTGATGAAGGGTGACACCCTGAAACTGGTCCCAGGATGCTTCTTTCCGGTCCAGGGAGGACCTGGCTTGGCAGTTCGGTCTGGACTTTTCCCATGAGGCACAGGGTCAAGACTGATTTGCATATGGCTGGGTCCAAACTGGGGTGGCGTAGTGAGCAAAAGAACGATGGATTTAACCCAGATCTCTTGACTGGGGGAGAATGTTTGAATCATTCAGCATTCCGTCCATCATTTGTTGCCGTTACACTTCTTCAAGAAGGATGCCTTGGATTTTATTGGTATGGTTTCTAAATTATGACCATTATGGCTCTGTAGTGCCGGATTCTTCTACTCCCTCATTTTGCTGCCATTTGTTTCTTTCTTGTCTACAGAGCACAGACTACTTCCCTATTACTATTTTTAGGATTGCTTAGGACTGTAGACATCTATTTAGCATTGAATAAGGATTATAGGTTTATAAAACTGTCACAGGAATATTAGGGTGGGTGGAACTTGCAGAGTTTCACTCCGCAGAATTTTGCCAACAGGTGGAAAATATTCTGCTGGCGCTGCAATTTAGCACCGGTAGCGCGAGCAGCGCTGAAAATTAGCACAATCAATCAATCAATCAGGGGTTTATAAAGCGCGCTACTCACCCGTGAGGGTCTCAAGGCGCTGGGGGGGGGGGGTGAGCGGCTCCGGATCAGTCGAAAAGCCAGGTCTTGAGGTCCTTCCTGAACGTGTGTGGGGTCGGGGAGCGTCTGATGTTCACAGGGAGCTCGTTCCAGGTCTTGGCTGCGATGTAGGAGAAGGCTCTCCCGCCTGTTCTGTTTCTGCAGATGCGGGGGACCTCTGCCAGGGCGAGGTCGGCGGAGCGGAGGTTCCTCTTGGGTACATGGAAGGATACTCTCTCCTTGAGGTATTTGGGTCCGATGTTGTTGAGGGATTTGTAGGCGTGGGTGAGGAGTTTGAAGGTGACCCTCTTCTCGACGGGGAGCCAGTGGAGGTCTTGTAGGTGTTGGGTCATGTGTTCGTGACGCGGTGTTCCGAGGACGAGTCTGGCTGCGGCGTTCTGGATGGTTTGGAGTTTGTGTAGAAGAGTTCTGTTGATTCCGGCGTATAGGGCGTTGCCGTAGTCCAGTCTGCTGGTTATGAGCGCGTGGGTGACGGTCCTTCTACAGTCGGGGGGGATCCATTTGAAGGTCTTACGGAGGATGCACAGGCAGTTGAAACTAGTGGACGCGACGGCGTTGATCTGGCGGTTCATGGAGAGGGAGGAGTCGAGGATGATGCCGAGGTTTCGTGCGTGGTCTGTAGGGGTGGATGGATTCCCGAGGGCGGAGGGCCACCAGGTGTTGTCCCAGGTGGAGGTGCAGGGTCCGAGGATGAGGACCTCGGTCTTCTCTGAGTTGACCTTCAAGCAGCTGTCTTTCATCCAGGCTGCCACGTTCTTCATTCCTTCCTGGAAGCAGAGTCTGGTGTCTTCGGGATTCTTCGTGAGTGAGAGGATGAGCTGGTGTCGTCGGCGTAGGATACAATGCTGAGCCCATGCTGTCTGACGATGGCGGCGAGGGGGGCCATGTAGATGTTGAAGAGCGTGGGGCTGAGCGATGATCCTTGGGGTACTCCGCAGTTGATATTGGGAGAGGAAAGGATTGAGTCTGGTCCTCTGGGTTCTGCTGGAGAGAAAGGATTGGATCCAGTCGAGGGCGGCTCTTTGTATCCCCGCGTCGTGAAGTCTGGCTGCGAGCGTGCGATGTGAGACGGTGTTGAAGGCTGCGGAGAGGTCTAGAAGGATGAGGGCCGCAGAGTGTCCCTGGTCGAGTAGCATGCGGATGTCGTCAGTGGCGGCGAGGAGGGAGGTCTCGGTGCTATGGTTGCTGCGGAATCCAGACTGGGAGGCGTCTAGGATGGAGTTCTCTTCGATGAAGGCAGTCAGCTGGGTATTTACGAGTCTCTCGGTGACTTTGGTCGCGAAGGGGAGGAGAGAGATGGGCCGGTAGTTTTTCAGGTCCGTTGGGTCGGCCGCTGGTTTCTTGAGGAGGGGTTTAACCTCCGCCCGCTTCCAGTCGTCTGGGCAGATGCCGGATCTGAAGGAGGCGTTGATGGTCCGTCCTAGTTCGGGTGCGATGGCGGCGGCGGCCCTGTGGAATATGTGCGGTGGGCAGGGGTCCGTTGGGGCTCCTGATTGGGTTTTCTTCATGGTCGCGGTGATGTGTTCGACGGTGGCGGGATCCCAGGTCATGATGGTTGGCTTATCGGCGGCGGTAGGGAGGGGGGTGGTGTCCGGCGTCTGTTCGCTGAAGTTGTCGTAGAGGACCTTGATCTTCAGATGGAAGTAGGAGCTGAGCTTGTCGCAGAGTTCCTGGGAAGGTGCGACGTCCGTGGCTTCGCTGGGGGGTTTTGCGAACTGCTGTATGATGTTGAACAGTTCCTTGGCGTTGGCACCATGCATTGCACAAGAACGCGCGGCTATTCAAAATGATTTTGCTCCACTTAAATAGAAAATCTACTCGAGCGGTAGCAGATCTACTCGAATGACAGCCCTCTGACCGTGAATGCCGGCGACCACCCAGGTTGGAAAATCGTGTTAGGAGATGCCAAATCTCGCTCGTGCTCACCAGCTCTAATATTTTGAGCCTTGCTGGAACAAAATCAGCCACGCAGCGATTGGCGGAATATGGCTTGAGTAACTCGGAGAGGTCAAAATTCCTCAGGCGGAACGGAATTTTTCACCCACCCCTAAAGAATATAAGATACAGATCCCATATTGAGTCATGGATTAGGGCTTGAGAGCCTATGGAATATGAAAGCATACAGTTCAACTAACTAATTATGAGTTTTTATCATTCTCTTGGTATGTATATTGCAGTACATGCAACTCTATGTAGCGACTGAAACCCGTGTCATATAAGGACTTTATGGAAAAACTGAAAATACAGACGTCATAAGGAATCTACAGGCGAGTGGACAACTTCTCTCCTCTTTGTAGGCTCACTAGGAGATCTTGCAGGAATAAGTCAAGTTTTTTTAGAAATAATATGTAAAAAAATAGCACATTTCTTTTAACTATCTTAATCAAGAACGTTAGTTGTGAAAATGGAACAGACGGTCATTGCTCCAGGTGAGTCGCATGAGCTTAGGGCTACAGCAGTGTACAGATTTTCAATAGCTTTAGGGTTCTCTCTGTACTAATATGCACTTGGTTTACAATTAATTCTGGTTTAGGACAACCCTATTTTAGAAACAAACATCTACAAGGGAACTATAGGAAAAAAATACATGTTAACTCTTTGCATCCCAAATAATCTATTCTCTGAGGGCAGTCTTTATTTCCACCTTGGATTCCTACAAAAACCTATAGGGAACTGTCATATGACAGTTTTTACTTAAATTAAAAAATATATATGTTATCTCTTTTACCTCCTTTGCAGTACAACAAGTAGGAAAGGGGGACCTGGGTATTTATTCAGCCAATTAACCCACATTGTCGCCTGATGTAAGTGAATATAGAGGAAACTTTTAAAAATCCTGTCATGGAGCCCCTCTTCTTTTGTAACATCCACCTGAAGGTATAAGTATGAACATAGAAAAACTATACATTTTCACATTTTTCATAACCCTGAAAAATGTATTGATGGATATCTGACGTCTCTCGTCCCCCTGATTGGCTGCTCGGCATTAACACAGAAAATTCACATTTTAACTTCTTTCCCAGCTGTTAACATTTCCCTTTTTCCTTACTCAGAAAGGAGGACTGTGTTATTTGGGAAGGAGAGCATAGTTATCAGTCTCCTATGGTCTTCTCAGTGGAGAGATACTACACATACAAACACCTAGACATTATGGCCTCTACTCATTGAAGGTTATATGGTTACAGCACTCTGTCTGCAATACCATACCGCCTAATAAATTTAGCAGTGGGTGTTACAACAGATTAGCTGGCCTGAAAGATGCAGTGAAAATGTAATTTCTGTGTTTTTGTATAACATTTCCCTAAAACTTTTGATTGCTAGGCATCTTTCATAACGAGAGATGGTAGAAGAAAAGGAGCCCATATATTTACTACACAGGAACCCCTGAGAATAAGGATAAAGAGATGCAAGGTGTTCTTCAGAGTCCTCTGATCGACCTGTACATGCAATGCTATGCTATGGGATTTGTAGAGCGCATGGCGACCCAAAGGCATCCCAGCGCTAGTAAGGAGAGGATGCACAGCAAGACAGAGATCAGCAGTCGCCTGAAAGGGCTTTACGAAAATGCAGCTCAGTGTCTAAAGTCCTGATGGCCAAGGAGAGATAGTTCCAGAGCTTAGCTACATTAAAGCTAACGGAGCATCCTTTTCTGGCCCTTTTAACTACAGGAACGGTGACCAAATGCAGTTTGGAGGAACGGAGTTCCCTTTTGGGAACATACGGGGTAACAAGCTGTTGAAGGATGGGAGGATCTTTCCCATGAAGGGCTCTATGGGCAATGCACAGGGATTTAAATGTAATTCTTTGAGCAATGGGGAGCCAGTGAAGAGAGCATAGGATGTGCCTTCTCCTAGTATTGTCTAGCTCTGATTGAACTCACCTCATCATCCTACCATTTTTTACAATTTAAAACCATTTCTCTTTGCCAGCAATATGCCCAACAGTTTAAAATACACTGATGCACACAAACTATTAAAATTGCTTTTAATTTGTTTTACTTTCTACTCTCAGAGAGTTTGATCATGCACAAAATAAACTAATTTAAATTAATTTGCCTACTTCAGATGTTTTTCATGCTGTCAAGATGTCTTATAAAGACCCCAACTCACTTTCATTTAGAACCACAGAACTTATGGTATAATTTGTGTTAGTATTCAAATAAAAGTAACACATTAATTGGATTCAACATGTAGTAATTGAAGTGCCTTGGCTCCATCCCTTGTGGACTCAAATAGTCCAGACAACCTGTAAGCAGAAGCAATTCTAAATGTTGTAAGAAGTATCCCTTTATTAGGTGGGTAGCTGTTTCAATCGCATGCAAAAACAAGAGCAGAGCCCTTCATCAGGCGCTGTGAATCTAGGCATGTGCAAGGTGCAGATTGAACCACACCTCTGTGCTAGGAGAGGTGAGATTCTTTTATGGAAGGTGCAGATATTTGTAATTTAGTTGGTGGAAAGTAGGATAAACAGAGCCATGGAGTCATGAAGGTGTGAATGGCAACGTCTAAGAATGTAAAACTGGTTCTTTGCTAGGATCCTTGTAGAACGTAGTCCCAAAGGCATGTTTACACTTGACTCCCTACAGCCTATTCCTTCATCTTTCATCATCAGCCATACGTTGTGTGGGAATGAGATCGGGAAGGTTTGTAACACTGGTGCCCATCATGGAACGTCTGCATCGCCAGGGGTTACAATAGCTGCAACTATTTCCACATCTTTACCTCTGAGGCAGTGGGAAGCAGCAGGACAGTGTTTGGCAGGCAGTGTGCAGCAAGCACGAGGAAGAAGGTAGAAAAAGGGTGACACAGGGAATTTAGGGTAGTGGCATTAGACAGGACTTCAGACAGAGGACCAGAATGCAGCAAGTTAGATGTAACTGATAGGTACAGGTTGTAAAAGGCAGGAATGTAGAGGCTGGTAGGGAGGTGTTGGAAGAGGGTCCCCGTGTAGCAGGTAGACAGAAAATAATGTATGGCAGAACTCAGGCAGGACGGCAAGCTGAAAAAGGTAGGTGGAGGCAAGAAGGAACGGCTGCAGCAGGCTCATCTGTAGAGGGTGGTGCTTAAGGAGGCAATCAGATGGCCAGAAAGAGGTTTGCCAGCAAAGTGTGAAGACTCAAACATATGAGAGGAAAGAAGCACAGTGAGTAGGTTGAGGATTGTAGGCAGGACAACAGGTCTCAACCATGTATTATGTTCTTGTCACTCTTGTTGATGGTGGGAAATTGCATTTTCATGAATATGTTGTGCGTTGGAGTCTGGTGCTGGAGCTGTGACCCCCCATTAGGCATACAGGTGTATCAGCTGTGGGCACTGTGGTTCCATACTATATGGTTCATCCTTTCAACCATCCTAATTTCCCACCAATCCTCTGATAACACCCCTCATGCCTTCTGTCATGAGGGAGCCCAGCTCTTTGCACTGTCACCAGCACGCTCTTCCTAGCAGGTAGATCCATCTATTGTAAACATTGTTCCAGGATCCTGCAGACAGACGCAGATATTCACAATTTAAGAATATTAATGAATATCTCACAATGCAGAACAAAAGTTCCATGATCAATCCTGCAGCCACATTATCACATAATGGCAAGAGCATTGATATTGACTCACCCAGGAAGGATGGCTGGAAAAGCGCCTCTGGGGACCTGAACCTTTCATTGCCAATAGTGATCACCTGACCATCTGGCAACTCGTAACTTTTCTCTAGCGAGGACGAGGAGGTAGCAGTCATCATTTCCTGATCAAAGTCCAAAGCAACATAACAGATCTTCTCTTTAATGTCACGCACAATTTCCCTTTCAGCTGTGGTAACAAAGCTGTAGCCCCTCTCAGTCAGGATCTTCATGAGGTAGTCCGTCAGGTCACGACCAGCCAAGTCAAGACGCAGAATGGCATGAGGCAGGGCATAACCTTCATAGATGGGCACAGTGTGGGTGACACCATCACCGGAATCCATCACAATACCAGTGGTACGCCCAGAGGCATACAGGGACAGGACAGCTTGAATGCTAACATACATAGCTGGTGTGTTGAAGGTCTCAAACATGATCTGAAAAAGAAAAGTTGTACAATGCAATAAGAGAGCAAAGGCTGGTGCAAATGTTGGTTGACAGATAATGGTTGTGTTATCCATCAGAAAACGCTGTAGTTTCATTAATTATTTGAACTAAAGTTAACACTGCTTATAGCATTTCCAGAAATATCATATAGATAAATGCAAGATTTTGGTCAGTAGAGAGTAAATAATATGGAGTCCTATTGCATTCAATCACAGCTGGTATCATTTAAGGCACTTAATGTGGATGGGAGGTCAGGGAGAAACATCTTAATTATTATGGGGAAAATAGAGTTATTTGTAAGGTGCCCCAGAATTCCAGAGATGTGGAAAATGTCATGGGAATACACGTGACACAAAGCCTATCATTTTCACAATCTTTTATGATTGCACCAAAACGTTTTCTAGCTCAGAGAGTCTGAAAATTAAAGTTTCTGGTTCAGACAGTAGGAAACTAGATTATGTAAAAAAAAACTTGTAATATTTTAAGTGTAATTAAGAGAGATATAGCGGTAAAGTTATCCTCTTTTCATATGTTGGAGTATGCTTTGGTTTTTAGTACAAATCTGATCTCCGAATGTTCTTGCTTAGAAATAATGATGGCATTATATGCTTTGTATTTTATTTAGGTTCCATAATCCTCATTGGCCCGGCTTAGACTTTGGTGGACAGAGTAGTTCACTACAAACCTGGTGGGGTACCATGTCAGTCTAACCATCGTTCCACCGGCTCTAATATAAGGGACTGTCAGAGTAAGGATATCAGGCCTCCTGCCCTATTAAGTGCCAACCTTTTAATGTATTTTTTTCTCTCTGTCGCCGCCCGGAAACACTTGGTGGTATGAATATAAAAGAATGGGAAATGACGTATACACTCTGTAAGAAATCTCCCAGCGTGTGAGGGTCATTAGTTGTTTGTTTTTCAATAACAAATTCCTACTTTCTGAGTCTGTTTTTGAAACAGGAAAAAGTTTGGTGTGCCGCCATTTGAAAGATGGCAGCTGCGAATCAAACTTGCAGTGCCTCAGAGGAACCGCCATAACTGTGGTACCTCTGAAGGGCCAGAGATCACCGCTGGGCCGGCAGTGATCTCTGTATATGGCGGGCAGTGGTCCATCAGGCTTGAAGACATAATGACCTCCGCCACCCTGGCGGGCAGAGGGCTGCCACAAAACACCAATCAGGCCCATTACCTTTGACAGATTTGACGGAATACATCTTGAGAATTACAGTTGCCCCGGTACCATGAATTAACTCCATTTTGGAATATGCTGGAGGTTTACGCTGACATTTTGTATTTAAGGAATGGTAAGATGCTGGTAGGACTGTGATAGAAATCGTTATGAATTTTATAAACTGTAAAGCTTTTTCTGAGTTATAGGTGATGCATCTTCATTTTAGTAATTTTTGTTTACAGGCTGTACAATTTACCTTTCTCTCGGAATTGTTTGTTGTTCATATCCATGGTTCAGAAGGAGGTCTCCTAAGGACACGCAATTATAAATATGTCTTCTGGCAAAATGATTCCTAAAATATGCACTTGTTGAAAAGAAAACATTTAAATTTACTTCATGGTGCAAATCTAAAGCTTATGAAGTTTTGTAACAGTTCTGTTTATGTGAGCGGCATTTCAAAAGGTATGCAAGAAAGGAAAAGTTTGTTTTGATGTTGACATTGTGATCCTTCGGTGGACTCTGCCTGGAAAGTCAATGCAGCTTGCAGAGGGAATTTTTTGACACATGCATTATCTCTTTTAGCTCATTGATTACCGTGGCTTTGGTTGCACAGAACTGAAAGAAGAAAACCCCTCCAAGTATTTGTGAGTGAGAGCATTATCTAAAGCAGGTTTTCCTTAGGGAAGGTGCTATTCGTTTAGTTTAATAGTAACATTTGGCAAAGGTAGAGGGTGGGGGAGCTTGTTAATGCATTGTTTCACTGGAATAAGGGACTGAATAAAACCCTTTGAATTCCACTACTGAAATGAATTTGTATAGTATGTCTTTTCCTAAGTGTCAAAGAGTTTACTCAATAAAATTAAAAAAGATTCCATGACAACCAGCCATATTCTTTTTTTTTTCTTTTTTTTTTTCTCGAGAATTGCAACTTTTTATTTCAGTAGATTTTGGCTTGTTTCCATGCATTCGTAAACATTGCGCACACAGCAGGCTCAAAATGTTTCAATATCAAGCAACGTGAACAAATATCCATATACTTCCTGGTGTTTCTCATTAGGATTCTCACTTCATCAGTTACTGAATATTTTTTGTGTTGCATTTGTTTGTTAGGGAAAGCGTGAGGGTACATAACAGGAGTAAACATCATCTAACAACCAGGTATGGCATTGTCATACAATTGTAATAAGAATGAGATGATACATAATGTATAACAATGAAAAGAGGAAGGGAAGGGAAAACCGGGGGGATAGTCATAGGGAGGGGCAGGGTAGGGAATAAACGCTTGATGCCTCCTGGAAGTTCCCACTTAAAGTTCTAAACAGTTCCGAGGGTCTAGGGGGCTGGATGTCAACCTGTCGGTGACGGCATAATGTTCGCCCGCGATGGTGGTCGGGTTCCGGTTCTCTTGAAGGTCCTATCTATGGTGTTTGCTACAGTGCATGATATCATAGGAGTGTGGAGGGAATGAGCTCCCTGGATAAAAGATAATCATCATGGAAGGTAGCGGTGGGGCTGATGAACAAATATTATGATTGGGGTCTGATGTCTTCAGGGTAAAACAGGGCGAGGAATGAGATTGGGTTGTGGAACAGGCAGGAAATAGGGGTGGGAGAGTTTCCCCCAGAGCTGTTATCGGCGGCACATCCATAGGTCATTATAGAATTGGGTGGGGATATGATGAGGGGGCGGAAGGAGGAAGTTGCTAATGTAAGTGGCTTCAGCCGTTGTCCTCAGGGTACGGGGAATGGGAATCCATGATATTCTGTGGGTCTGCGTGGCCGGGGGGGAGGGGGGGAGGGAGGGGGGAGAGAGGGAGTCATGTGAGGGGAGGGGGGAGAAATCAGCGGATTGTGGGATGAGGGGTAGGGGGAAATAGGGGGCTGGGTAGGGAGTGAGTGGGAAGGGGAGGGGGAGAGGGAAAATGAAGGGGAAAGGGATCTATGGGAAATAAGGGGGGTGCGGGGATGGTGGGGGTAGGAGTGGAGGTAGGGTAGGGGGCAGGGGAAGGGGGGTGTAGGCGCGGAGTGAATGGGGAAGGGGGACATAGTAGAGTAGGACAGATTAGAGCAGTGGAGAAGGAGGGGGAAGGGAGGCACAGGAGAGTATGTTAGTATATGTAGAATAGTAGCAGGGGAGGAGGGGGAGAAGGGAGGGGGAAAAAGTGAAAGTGAAGAAGCGTTCTGGGCTGTATGGACAGGCAGTTGTACACAGTAATGCCACCCGATTTAATCCATATGTTCGGAGGTGGGCTGGGGAGAGGGTGGGGGATCTGAGGCGCCTGGTGTGGGGCGCCTGTCATCATTCCCGTCTTGCAGAAAAGTTGTCCACGTTTGGAGGAACAGATTAGACTGATCTTGCAGGTTGCAGATAACGCACTCGTGCGAGGCTGCCTGGACCATGGCCACCAGCCAGGCCTCCTGCAATGGGGGTGCCGGCGATCTCCATTGGCGGAGGATGCATATCTTGGCTGTGGCCAGGGCCGTATGGAGGAAGCTGCATTGCGGTCAGGAGAGTTCCGGTGAGTGCCGTGTATCATGAAGGAGAATGGCTGGGGGGATGAGTGGCAGGTGAAGAGGCATGGAGGTATTTAAGACTGATCCAACATATAACCAGAAGGGTTGGATCGAGGGGCATTCCCTTATGCTATCCGTTATGTTGCAGCGGGTGTTCGTGCATCTCCAGCAGTTTGCAAGCGGGGGGAGACCAGCTCTGTTCAGTTTCATTGGCGTCCAGTACCAATCGTGTAACGTCGTAAAAAGGCAGAATTTCAATTGAGCCTCCTTGGTGCCCCTATCCAGGGCTTCAAAGGCGTCTGCCCACTTGTCTTCCTCGTACGTGACATGCAATCGGGCCTGCCATCTGGTGTATAGAGCTTGCGACAGGGGGCTGTGAGAAGACACGGGATGAAAATGTGCCGTATAGTCCTGACGTCACCCCTTTGTGCTTCCCCCATACGCGGAGATAGGACACTACTGGGGAAGTCAGTAGGGACCCTGGAATAGGGCCAAGCAACCCCGCAGACAGTGCCGCAGTTGCGTGTAGCGCCAGGTTAGCGCCACAAAGAGGCCAAATTAGTTTCTCAACTGTTCAAACGGTTTGAGGTCACCATCTAGGAGAAGCTGGTCGAGAGTGTGGATACCTGCTTCTCTCCAGTGGGCCAGGATGAACATTCCCCCACAGGGGGGCTTTTTCATGAAGCCGTGGGTCCGTGCCAAGTAAGCGATGTGCATGCTAACCAGGCACTATGTGTAGCGTGCAACACTGGGTGGGTAGTGTTGTGTGGGCATATCCAGGCTCTGTATAGAATAGAAAGGCCTGTGTCTGCTGAGAGTAGGTTCTGTTCTATGTGTACCCATTGCGGCGGATCCGAGGAGTCTGGCAGCATGTACGCCAGTTGGGACAGTTGGAGGGCAAGTGCGTTGTGTTCCAATGATGGGAGGCCCAGGCCTCCGCTGGAACGGCGAGCCATCAGTTTAGTTGCAGCTAGTCTGGGTTTTGAGGAGCCCCACATGAAGGACCGGATTTGGGAATCAATTAGACAAAGTGTGGAAAGAGGCACCTGGTTGGGGAGCATCCAGAGTGTATATATTAAGCGTGGTAGAGTTACCATCCTTACTGCCTGCACTCTGCCCACATTAAGAGCCCCAAAACAGACCTGTTCCATCTGAGCAATTAGTAGGTTCAGATTATCCGTGACCATTCCCGCCATGCCTCTGTTCACCAGTATCCCCAGATATTTGAGACGTGATGGTTGCCAGTGGAAAGGGTATCCATGTATGGCCGCTTTAGTGGTACCAGCTGAAATGGGAAGGGCTTCGCTCTTATCCCAATTTATTTTATAGCCTTAGAATGTCAAAGTCTTTAATAATGCCCAGCAAGGACGGTAGGGCTTGTTGTAGATCAGTTAGGGTGAGCAGGATGTCATCCACATAGAGATAGAGCTTGAAGTGGCCTGTTGGAAGTGGGACGCCCGCAATGCTAGCTGAGTTGCAAAAAGTGGAGGCTAAGAGTTCTGTGGCCAGAAGGAAGAGAAGTGTGGATAGGGGGTATCCCTGGCGCATTCTCTGACGAATCTGAAAAGGGTCGGACAGGAAGCCCCCGCAGTTAACCTGGGAAGTGGGGCCATTAAACACCAGCCATACTTTAGCAATGAATTGGGCTCCCAGGCCGAAGTGTTCCATCACCTCAAATAAGTAGCTCCATTCAATGCGGTCAAACGCCTTTTCTGCATCGAGGGAAAGGGCCAATACATCGGAATGGAGGTCTTTGGCTGACCAGAGAGTGTGTGCCAGGGTGCGTAGGTGGTTCCTGATAGACCGGCCTGGTACGAAACCCACTGGTACGAAACCTACTTGTGTGTGATTGATCGGAGACGGTAGAACTTTGCGCAGTCGGTTCGCCAAAACACTGGCCAGTATCTTAATGTCGCAGTTCAACAAGGAGATGGGTCGGTACCTGCCGCATAGTAAGGAGTCTTTCCCAGGTTTGGGCAGGATGCCAATCATCGCCTTAGTGGACTAGGGACCAAAGGAGGATGTCCGCTCCTCCTCCTGGAATGCAGCCTGCAGAGTGTCAACCATCTCTTCCCCCGACCACCTATAAAATTCTGCCGAGAATCCATCTTCCCCTGGGGCTTTATGGTAGGGTAGTTTGGATACTGCGAGCTATATCTCCTCTTTGCTGAATTCCCCTTCTAGGATCTCCCTGCCCTTGTCTGAGAGATGGGGAAGATTCACCTCGTTCAGAAAAGTAGTCATTCGGTCTCCTCCAGTCTGGTTTCCCGGAGTATAGAGGGATTTATAGAACAAGACAAATTTGTTCACGATGTCTTGGGGTCGGGTGAGGATTTCGCCCCCTGCCGATTTTATAGCAGGGATAGCCATGGCTGCCTCCCTTTGACGGAGCTGCGCTGCTAGCAGGCATCTGGCTTTCTCCCCCTGCTTGTAATGTTGCCCTTTCATCCGTTGCAAAGCATATTCGGCTTTAGAAGTAAAAAGGCTGTTTAGGGCCATCCGGGCTAGTTCCAAGGATCTGCGGTGCTACAGGGTGGGGTGGGCGGAATAGAGGTAGGTATAGGATGAAACGTCCCTTTCCAGGTCCTTCAGGCGGACCACTATCTGTTTGTTGTCCTCTGCAGCATCCTTCACGAGTTGGCCCCTAATGGTTGCCTTTGCGGCAGCCCACAGTATTCTGCAAGAGGCCACTGAATTCTGGGTATCGGAGATATACTCAGAGAGGTGGTCCTTTAGTTGGGATTTACCCTGAGGGGTGCAGTGCCTCTGTATGTTCAAGCGCCATGGTTTACTTCCCAGTGAGGTCAGCCCCACCTCCAAGGATAGTTGGACCGGGGAGTGATCTGAGAGTGCCGCCTCTAGGATTTGAGAGTCCCGAACTATCGCAACTGTTCTGTGTGAGAAGAGGAAGTAGTCCAGCCTGGAGAACGTGCCATGGGCCGGAGAGGTGAAAGTATACTCTATATTTGTCGGGTGGCTGAGACGCCGTAGTGCGTGTAGAGCAAACGTGACGCCAATCAGCACAGACAGAGGAAAAGTGTTGGTAGTCACGGAGATATGAAATCAACTGAAGACACGTATGTGAGGAAGAGATAGGCTAGGGGGACAGTTAGCGAGGGCAGAAGGGGATGGCGTAGGCTGGGAGGACGGTAGGAGAATACATGGGCAAAGGGGGTGTATATCACCGGACACGCAGTAGTGGAGGGATGCTTTGAGAAGATAGCCGGTGTCCAGAATAAGCAGGCGCTGATGTCTAAGGTGCAGATATTGGGGCAGGTGAAGAAGGAAGAAAAACCAAGGGGGGGGGACCTGGGAGGTAGGGATACCGAGGTACCTGCTGCCTAGCGTGCAGCAGCACTCGGGACACTGATCTGTAATTCACGGGTCTAAACTCGCAGGGGCAGCACTCCGAGGGGACCCCGCTTGGGAAGCAAAGCACTAGCAAAGGTGGTACTGGGGGTTGTCGGGGTCGGTTTCAAGGAAATACACAGTGGCCAGGGATGTAGATCCCAGGCTAACGAAATGAGGTCCCGACTGTTATCTGGGAGGGGGGTGGGCGAGATGGGGGTAACATTAATCATGTTCCTAGTAGAGTGGACACTGGAGGGCAGGTGGTCCCCTTTTGCTAGGCGGGAGGGATAGAATAAGTGGCTCCAGGTTGGCAGCTAGAGGGTGGGAAAGGGGGGAAGTAGTGGCGATGGGGGGATTAAGGGGGGGCGTTGAGCAGGAATGTGGTATGCTTATTGACACATCTGTATAAAAGTGGAAGAGAAGTCTGGGAGCTCTGGGCAGGCGAGGGAGTGCGAGAAGTAAAGGATGACGCACAAGCGCCCTCATTTTATTAGCTATCGGGACTAGTAGAATGAAAGGTGTGATGGCGGTGGTATTACCATAGGAGAGAGAGTTACGGGGATGGGTGGGGACAGATATTCAGAACATTTACCATGAATCAAACAAATGTTACAGTAAGAACAACTTTGATCGTAAACAAAATCGCCAGGTAGCAGAACAGACAACCATGGAAGCATTCAAAACAGTGAAGGTGATACTCAGCTGTCCGTCGGCCGCCAGCCGTCCTGCCACTCATCTTTGTGCCGGTGCGGGTTAAACAACTCCATTGCGGGGCTGTGTCAGGAGCCTCTATTCAATCATTCTGCTGCTGAAGTAGGTTTTAGAGGGGAGCGAGATTTGTCTCTACCCTGATCTTGGAGAAAGGCAGCTGCTGATTGTTGAGTCTGAATCTTGTCTTCCTGGGTGCGGGCTGACCTCTCATGGTCCCTGCCGCGGTGTCGAGATCCGCTATGAGTGCGCCGCTTACTGCCAGGCAGGGAGGGAAGATTCGATGTTGTGGACTAGTCCGCTCGCGGTGCAAGAAATGTCCATGTCCTGCGGTTGGGTGCCGTCCAGGAGTAGGCGTAGATCCTCCGGGTCGTAAAAGTCTTTGTATGTACCATCCTTGGTGATTCGGAAGCCTACAGCTCAAAGAGGCCATACTAAATGTCCATTTGGTGGAGGCAGGGTCGGAAGGAAAGGAAGGCCTTGTGGCGGTCGTTGGTATCCCTAGAGAAGTCCACCGCCAAGCGGATTTCGTGTCCTTCATACTTGAATGGGTCGTGCGAGTGTGCTACCAACAGCAGTTGTAGTGCCTGTTCATGATGCAGAAAACAGGCGATGAAAGGTCGTAGCGTGCTGCAGGGTCCCTGCGTGGAGGGCCGATGCGGTGGGCCCGTTGCATCTCCAGTGGGGGTTCAAAGATTATGCTCGTGAGACTTGCAAGGATGTCCCTGAGAAAGGTTTTGACGTTGGATCCTTCTATTGTTACCAGGAAGCCGAAAAGGCGAACATTATCTCGTCTGCTGCGATCTTCCAGGTCGATCAGTCTGCTGCGGAGGAAGAAGAGCTCCTGGTCCCTATCCAGCACTGTAACGAGGTGGTCCATCACCACTGCCATCCTCTGATCCACTCGGGCATGAAAACCAGAGATGTCTGTTCAGATTGATTTTGTTTCCCATGTCACAGTAGAAATGTTGGCTTCTATTCCTTCCAGTCTGCAGTTTACCGGTGTTATTTTTTTTGCAGGATGCGGTCCATGGTGTTGCCCTTTGCAGAGGTCGCAGGGAGGTGGGGCATCTGTGGAGGGGGTAGACCCCTTCGTGGTCATGGTGGCCTTCATGCTTGAGGGCTTCCGTAAATAGGAGTTGCTGTGCAGGCTTGCCTGTGGTTTTATCAGCTGACATTCGCCCTTGGTCGTGGCGGAAAGTCCTGCTCGTCTGCACTGTCAGGTTCGCCCTTAGCGAAGAGTGGTAGAGAAGGGGGCAATAAAAGTAGGCTTCTTCCGATTCTAGGTCTTGTGGCTCCTGAGATGGTGGAACTCCTGAGGTTCAGGGGGTAAGTGTAGGCAGATGGGAGGCGTCCTACGTCACTCTGTTAAGAGGGGTCAGCAAGGTGACCCTAGGGCCTAAACTGCTGTCGGGACTCAGGTTTGTATAAGCAGAGAACAAAATTGCTTAGGGGCGGCAGTAGGTCATGGTGATGAGGTCCCCGTTCCGGAGTGCCTGCCAAGGTGCGCTGCTGTGGATGATCCAGCCACCTGTTAGTGTCTATGGGTATGGGTCTATTGATAGTGAAGAGTAGGCAGGCTGATTCTAATCAGGCTGGAGCCCTGATAGCTCCTCCCCTACCCAGGTCTGCTGTGTTGCCCTCCTCGCTGGCAGGCTGTGGCATAAGGGTGCACAGACGGCGGGTGTCCTGAGGGACAGTCGAGAAGGTCGTGTGGGGCAGGTATGAGGAAATGGAAACCAGTAACGATGTCCAGTCTGGCGGGTGCACGCGAGCAGTGCTGGGCGGGGTGTTTCCACTTCAGGGGCTTCGGCTTCGTCTGGACCTGGTGTGCCTTGGCAATTTCAGAGCTTCTCTAATCATGTGGTAGGGGGTCAAAGTGGTAGACAGCCGACCTCCCCACTCTGTGTTGCGGGTAAATCGCTGCACGCCCAAGCAGGTGGTGAAAGAATCTGTGCAGTTGTGTCAGGTCTAGGGTAGGACTTTCTGGCTCCAGCGTGTCTCCTCCAGCAACCAGCCATATTCTTAATACGTATGATTTGTTTCTATGCAGCTAGTCACATATTCTTGGTCAAATACAAACTAAGACTGAAAGATGTATGTGCCCCAGACAACTAAGCTAATCCATTTTTTTCCCTGGAAGCTTCTTATATTAGTGCTCCTGAATTCACAAACCACACATTTGATTTGGTGAACGTAAGTGTGGCCAGTGATTCTCTCTATGAAAGTAGATTTTCAAAGGAATGCAGACAATGAAATGAAAATATTATGAAAACTGAGTAAAAGTAACAAAATGTACAGATGTAATACACTTTCTTCGAAGGTTATGATTGCTCAAGGTGTGGTTATGGATTAACACACCATTGTCATCATTTCTCTGTTACATTTAGGGTTCATTGGTGCTTCCGTTAGCAGGACTGGGTGTTCCTCTGGGGCAACTCGGAGCTCGTTGTAAAAAGTATGATGCCAGATCTTACTCATATCGTCCCAGTTGCACACAACACCATGTTCAATAGGATATTTCAAAGAAAGGATGCCCCTCTTGCTCTGGGCTTCATCACCAACGTAGCTGTCTTTCTGGCCCATACCAACCATCACGCCCTAAGAAGATGGGAAGAGGCAATGTGAAGAAAGCAATCATTTTATATGCATTCACAACTAATTTAAATATCTAACGTTTGATAAAAAGTGACAAATACAGCTGAAACCATTGAAAAGACATCAAGATACATAACCATAAACACATGGTTGTTCTTCACAGAGGGGTCTGCAGTAAGATGGGCACTTGGAAAACAGCTCAAGTAGTCCACTGTAATTATTTCAAGATGGAATACAAGTCCTGGTAGTAGTCAAACATTTGGATTCTTCGACCCCATTTTCTCTCTTTCTCTCTCTCTCTCCCTCTCTCTTCATTATTAGCTCTTTTTTTCTATATCTCTCTTGATCTATTTTTCTGTGCTACTCTTTTTATCTCTCTCTTCCCTGTACATCTTAAATATTTAGGATAGATATCTCGATGTACTCCAGTCCCACAGGCATGTGAATAAGGGCTTGACTACAGAGAGTCAGTTGCCTGAAGACAGAAGAAAATCTAAAACCTTGGCCATCAAATGACTATCTTCCATCCTCCCCCTGATCCCACTGCAGTTTCCTTTGCAGTCAATGTCAGTTTTTTAAATGTATTGTAAAAAGCGGATGCCTCCTTCTTGGAATCTAAGATGTTCACTTAAATAAATTGAAATTATATTTTCCATACCGTCTCTGCTTGGAGGGACTGCATGCTAACGAGCTACGTGCAGAATTATGTTGTGAAGGAGTTTCATTTTTAATGTATAAACAAAAAGTGTGTGCCTCCTTTGTGGAATCCAAGATGTCCACTCAAATAAAATTAAATAATATTTTCAAATACCGACTCAGTTTTGAGGGACTGCTTGCCAACGAGCGTGCAAAATTATACTGTGAAGGAGTTTCATTTCTAACCCTCCCCATTTGGCTACAGCGCCGCATTCTAAAACTATTGCTGCATTAACAGCTTTTTAATAGCTGAATCCTTATAGGTGAATGTTTATCTGTTTCTAGACTTATACCTTTTCACTTTACTACAAGTTTTATTAAATTGCAGTGATTTACCTGCACTACGTAATTTACTTAAAGCTATTTTATACTGATTTGTATGCATTTGTCTTAAAGTGGCCTCCTTGTCTGTCTGAAAAAAGTGAAATTGACAGAGCACTGTCTTTAACTGTAGTAAGGACTTCTTACATTTGGACATCCCAATATTACAGCTAGCTGAATTTTCAAGCCAAGATGTTTCAGAATCTGCTCTTCAGTGCTAATATCTTTTATGTGGGAAGTCCTTCTTCTATTAATATCCTCTCTTTTCAATGCGCTCTAAAAGGGTATTTTTTATCTTTACTGTTTAACAACTATTGTCTGTTTTGTGATTACTAACTATGCTTTTATTTTTTTGTCTGAATACTTTTTTGTCCGACTAATTTTTACATTTAAACAATGTATCATTTCATTAGGGAATTTTCCTTTGGACTATGTATTTTTATTATTCAATTTTAAACTGGCTCTCAAACAGTGACAATTAGACATTAAAAATGGTGGTTGTCAGGGCGTGGCTTGGACGGCAGTGGTAACGCCTGATCCCGTCGCTCGGTGCAAGGAGGAGCGATATCCCCGTCGTTCTGGAGCCACAGTGAGTGGAAAGAGGAGGGGAAACAGGATTTCTCTCGAGTAAAAAGATGCGGCGTTAGATGTGCCACAAGGAACTGGTGGTTTCCGTCCTGGCTGCCTGAAAATCAAATCTGAAGTTTGGCGGGGCCCGTCCGACTCGGACCAACAAAATGGCGGCGACCGGGACGATCGAGAACCGAAGGAGAGTCTGATGGCGCTGAGGTTGTGCTGATAAGACTTCACCCCGGCCGGGGATGCTTCGCCGCTCAGCAATCTCTAAGCCTGAAAGTGGGTGACTTTAGTGGTGCACATCTCGCTGGCTAGAAGGTGCAAACACAGTCAACCAAGTCCGATCTGCCTGACCTTACAATGGCGCGTGTATAACCCACTGAGTCACGCAATGATTCCATTCCCTAATGTGCCGAAAAGACGAAGCGTAATCTACTAAAGATACAGTGTCTGCAATCCTGCCTGCTGCTGACCCTACCTTTGCCGGGGAGAAGCGAGTGTTCCCTGACGTGTAACTGTGATCTCCTCCTCACAGTGGTGCCTGCTTCCAAAATGGCGGAGATGTTTGTAGGAGAGTAGGATCTGCTTCACAGGGGTACCCCCACTTTTTGCTGATACTTCACTGGTTTTCGACATTAGTCTGGCTGGGGCCCTGCTATTCAGAACCCCAGCCTAGCTGTTTCCTCTTTAAAAGGGTCTCCATGTGCCTTAGGCACATCTCTGATTGGGATCTGGAGTGCCCTTGTAAGTCCCTAGTATATGGTATACTATGTACCAAGGGCATAGGTACCTCAGAGGCCTGCCAGGGGCTGCAGCATATATTATGCCACCCCTGGTAGGCCATCCAAACTGACACCACAGGTCTGCTACTGCAGCCTGGGTAAGGTGGTGCATGCACCCCTTGCTGTGGTATAGGTTACCTATATCACTAAATGCATACACACATATAAACCTATAAGTCACTCCTAAGGCAGGCCTTATCAATCCTAAAGGCAGAGTGCATGGTTTCTATGTGAGAGGGTGCCCCTGCATAAGCAGGGCCCCTCTGCAGCGTTCGGAGACCATCTCTGATGCTGTTTGTAGTGCAGCCTGACCATATACTCTTAAACGCATTATATCCTCGCGGTAAAATGCTAACTATGGAATGGCTGCACCGAAACATGTCGTGTTTGGTGTCAAACATCTTGGAATACTACCCCCCGCCAATTCTGGCGGCGGGGGTAGCATTCCACCCTTCTAGAGGGAAAGGCATGTTAACTCTGACGAGTCCGGTAACTTCTTTCCAGAGCCTGGCATCACAAAATGGATGCTACTGCCACAGACACGAGTCTGGCCTCCTGCTGCTGGACGAAACTCCGGCAGGGGAGGCCTGGACAATAGGTTTCCTGTCCCAGGGAGGTGTGACCACCTCCCCAGACAGGACAAAGTGTATTGGGGCTGGGCGGGAGCACTTTCGGGTGCTTTGAAGTCCTGCACTGGGGGCACATTTGGTGTCCCTGTGCATACCCCAGTTCAAACCGGATCAGGGGCTTGCAGCCCCTGCTTTGGCGCGAACTGGACAAAGGGAAAGGGGTGTAGCCACCCCTCTGCCCTGACCCACCCATAGGTGGGGCCACAGAGTAGTCCATCCCCTATTTTTGGAATAAAGGTAGGAACCCAGTCCTTAGGACTTTAGATTATACCTGGACGAAACTCTGAAACAGAATCCTGGACCTTCGACGCTCTACTCACGATTAGAGGACTGAAGAATCTCCCTTGGGGTCAAGGAGTGACTCCCCTGCTTGGCAGGCACCAAAGAAGCATCTGTCCGGTTTGCATCACTGAAGCTCCCGTCGGACGCCGAAGTCATCGCATCACCAGAGGTGGATTCTCAGACTTCCCGAGGCTACCCTGAGTCCCCAGCAAAGCTGAGGCCCGTGGCTATCGTGGGTAACGTGAGACCGTGACCCCTGGACACCGAGCACACTTGCAAGTGCACCATCTTCTGGGTCTCCCAAGAAGTCGTGCTTTGGGCTCCGAGTAGCCCTAGCCTCCAGCACCACCTGCACCGAAGATCACTGGCCCCCACTCCACGAGTGTCCTGTAAGCCAGCTCCACGTGCGGCGTCACGAGGCTCCTTCGCGGTCGCTAGCCCGTTGGCTAGTAGCCCTTACCGAAGGCCAATCTTTTCTTTACTTGGCAGTCTGGTTGCTCCAGGCCTGCCCTCACTTACCCTTGCTGGGTGAGTTCCCCAGACCTTGCTGGTCTGCACCATCGACGATCTTCAGCTACATCGAGACTTGCCGTTGCCAAGGCTTGTTGGGTCCAATCTGGTCGCCGACACCGCAGTACTCGACGGACATCGTGTACCAGCCCGAATCCTGCTCCTGGTCGCCGACAACGCCTCCTGGACCTCGTGGCTGCAGAAACGAGGCGACCGTCAACGCACCTGAAGCACTCGACATCGGTGGGCATCCGTCCATCACCTCCCTGGTCACTGGCTAGTGACCCAGACTCTGTCCCCTCTGCTTTCAGGTTCTTCAGAACTCCGATCCACTCTTGGATCCACCCGGACACTTTTCTCCTGGTCGCCAGCAGCACTTTGCAGCAGATCGCCATAAGAACCGACGACGAAACCCGACCCCGAAAGGCACCTATGCACCCGGCTTCCCTGGGTGAGGTAACACGAGTACTCCGGTGCTCCCGTGGGTAGAGACTCTTCAAAGTCCTAGATCTCAAAGGGTTTTGTCCTAGTCCTCTTTAAAGTGTCCCTTTCCTCTATTTTTCCGATCCCGACTTTCTCCATAGAAGTTAACGGCGTATCGCGGTTGTGTATTTACACTGCACGCGTCTCCCGTGGGTCCCCTGTGTCACTACCTTGGGTGGTTCCTTGTGGTCCAAGCACTTCTAGAGGCTCTAGGCCTAGTGTCTAGTTCAGTCGTGGTTCGCATACCACTTTATTGGTATATGGTTTGGTACGCCCCTAGGGCCCAAACGTGTATTTGTGCTATTACTGTGATTTAAGATCTTATAACCTATGTACTTCGAACTCTAGCCTCATAAAGAGACTAGAGGGGTGTGTTTAGTAATAAATACATATATTTTGAATATATACCTGGTGTGGTGCTCTTTCATTTGGTCACTCAAGAGATTATAGACTGGTAAAACAAGCTGCTTTACATTCCTTCAAGACTTAGCCTGAAGGCTGCTCTCCACAGCTACCACTAGGATAGCTTTCAATAAGGTTGTCTTTAACCTACCTACCATAAGAGTCGATTTGGACTGGTGCAAGGTGCCCACTACAATTAGTGGACAGCATATGCCAGGCCAACTTCTCACAATGTTCACTTAACTCCGGGAGAAGGTGAGTGCGCCCGAGCCTTCGCGCTCAATCTCTGCCAGCGCCTCATCGCGCTAACTTCTCCCCAGGTACAGGGCAGCACTTTGTGAGGTGGGGAATACCCGCTAGTCTACGATTAGTGCTTCGGAGACGCCTGCTGTTTTCACATGAGCTGGGTAACCGGATGAAGGGCAGTTTGCAGCCTGCAGATTATTAGACTTGCGCTGCTACCTACAGCACTGTTGACCGGGAGGCTATTGTCCCGATCAATATCTTAATGCCAGAAGTGCCAATATCACCATACCAGTACCTGCCCATACCTACCAGTTAAGGCTGACCCCTCTGTAGGGGTGGTATCCACGTGAGAGACTATAGCTCCTTCCTGGTGCTTGTGGTGCGCAGATTATCTAATCAGCGTCTCCTTCCAACCTGGCCAACACTGTCGATACTGCCCGGTCTGCCATCTCAGTTGCTCCTACTCACCCGCTTGCTTCGAGTAATAACGATCTTTACCGTCCAACTCCTGTTTGGCAGACATATCACTACCGGCTTGCCCACAGACGCCTGCCTACTACTGCCACAGTTTCCCTGTCACTGGTGCAAGATGGCAGACAAAGAATCCAGGGCTCAACATAAAAAGTCTAAGGCCGAACCAGCGATTTCTGATTCACTGATCAAAGCCAAACCGGATATTAACAGTACAATGGGCATGATCTTAAAGAAATTAGCCGATGTACACGACTTGGCAAAGTCAACTAAACAGAATACTGACTCCATGCAACTGGAACTCACCGCCATTCGTGCAGACATGAGCACAATTAACTCAAAAATTACTGATGCAGAGCAAAGGATAAGCGATATCGAAGATGTGGCTTCTCAAGCCAACAAAGAAATAAAGTTCCTCCGAGACACCACCAGCGACCTTAAAAGACATGCGGCAGAGTTGGAAGACTGTAATAGAAGGGGCAACAAACGTATTTTTGGGATTCCGGAGGGCTCAGAAGATTCCGCTGAGTCTTGCGTGGCATTTCTGGAATCCTGGATACCCCTGGTCACTGGCATAAAATTTCATCAAACCTTGGAAATGGACAGGGCACATAGAATACCAACGTTCAACTCATCAAATAGGAAAATGGCTCGCCCTATCATTTGCAAACCATTGCGATACCAACACACGGAGGCCATCCTTAACTTCGCCAAGAAGAATCACCAGGTCTTCTGGGAAGACCAACGAATAACATTCACGCAGGACTACTCAAAAACAACGGTGGATACGAGGAAGGGATTCCTTTTATTAAGGGACAAATATAGAATTAAGAAAAGAACATCCAATTTTGTTTTGCAGGTCCAGCAAAGTTCAGGATCTTTGAAAATGGCAAGCCACACTTCTTCATAAATCCCAAAGACCTGGCAAAGCACTTGGAAGCATCCCCAGTACAAGAAATGGAACTCTCTGCAGGGGCCTCAAATAAAAGGAAGACATGATATCCTTTGGGCTTTGTAAATGCTTCGTATTGTTTTTCACATTTGTAAATGTTTCACACGGGTCTCAATTCTGTTGTACCCAGGTGGGTTGCGGAACGTCATACTTGCCTAATTTCCTTTTTGACACAAAGTTCTTGTGTGCGGTTAGTAGGTCGCTATACACTTTCGCGAGTGAATTTGCTTCTTACTGCATTGGCTTTATACGTAATTGATGTAACATTCAGGCTTAACGGTTTGTTTCAACCGACCATGGTTTTCATGAAAATTTAGGTATTAAAGTTCAGATCGATCCATGCTGTCCTAA
Organism: Calotriton arnoldi; assembly: GCA_963921515.1. NCBI lineage: Eukaryota > Metazoa > Chordata > Amphibia > Caudata > Salamandridae > Calotriton > Calotriton arnoldi. Next base: position 111,009 of record CAWUFW010019817.1, read on the forward strand.
CATAAGTTGATAACAGGACCTTCGCTTTGGCTGTCATGGTAATGTATGTAGTTCTCATACAATTCAGTGTGTTAATGGACTGGAAATGTACTTTGTTCCCACTGGTTAAATAAGTAATATTGACCTTAAGTGACCCTAGATGTAAATTAAATACATATATTAATAGCGCTAGTTGTTACCTACTGATTATAAGTCGCAACCGCTAGTGATATACAAGTAATGATTCTGCGCTAATCCAGATTGAGCTACTCCAGATTATGTAAAATCCATGTTAATATCCTCCCTGCTGCCAGTCCGACGGACCTGTCGTCGCAGCTCCTACATCTGAATTTCTCAGGTAGGGGTGGGAGGGAGGGGAGGGGGTTGGAGGGTTTGTGGGTAAAAGTATATGCGGTTGTTTTAGTTTTTCTGTATGTTTCTTTTATCTTTTTTCATGTTTTCACTAAAGTGACAGTTATGCACCACTCTTTGTACAATGACAGGGACACGTCCCTTTTTAGCCGCAACGTGAGACATCCTTACCAATCGATCACCCTTGTGAAACTAAAGATACCATTGTGGGGTTCGCGGGCGGTGCTTCACATTTACTTTATGTGTACAGTTGTTATTATAGCCATCATTAACTCAGTCGATGTCTCAAGTTAATAATATTGTGGAGGACCTCAACATTGTTTCCCGAAATGTGAAGGGGCTCAATCACCCAGTTAAACGTAGGAAAATCTTTGACTACTTAGCTAAAACTAAAGGCGATATCATACTCCTTCAGGAAACGAAACTTTCAGAGGAGGAAGCTGCCTTCATCAAATACAACTGGATCTCGCATATCTCTTCCTCTCCAGCAGACCATAAGAAAAAAGGAGTTATTACCCTTATAGCCAGGAAATCCAACATCTCTATCGTTTCGCACACACATGACGATGAGGGTAGGGTGTTGGTCACACACCTGAAAAAAGGGGATGACTCAATCCATGTCCTCAACAAATACGGCCCTAATGCCGATGAGCCCAACTTCTGGGAAAAGATTTCAGATACTATAGGACACTTTCCCCAAGATGATTTTATCATAGTAGGTGGTGACTTCAATTTGCCTCTAGACCCCCTAATCGACCGCCAATCCAAGTGTAGATATCAAACCACTCGCTCCCATGAGGTTGTTCAAAAAATTTGCTTTAAGTTCAATCTTAAGGATTCATGGCGCCTTCAACTCTCGAGACTATACGTTTTATTCGGCCCCACACAGCTCATACACTAGTATAGACTACATTCTAATATCGGGCTCCTTCGTACATCTTATCGACCAAACGGACATTGCACCCAAACTAGTGTCAGACCACTCTTGTATCAACACCAAACTAGCAGGTACACACTCCACGCCTCCTACTAAAAGGTGGCGCTTTAATGATGAGGTCCTCTCCGATCCGGAAGACAAAGAGAAAATTGAGAACGCTATCCGGGACTATATTAAGCATAATGATCTCCCTGATACAGACACTTTCACCCTGTGGGATGCGTTGAAGGCAACCATTAGAGGTACACTCATCGGGATTAAAGCAAAAATTAATAAAAAACTTCAGTCTGAACTAACTGGGTTGGAAAAGGAAATTAAGCTCCTAGAAACCTCACATGCCAATGCGTTAGATAGTAACGATATCCTTAACCAATTGGTACGGAAAAAATATGAATATAATAAAATTGTGAGTAAGCGGGCGGGTGTGTGGATCAACAAATTTAAGGCCCTTAAACTTTGCGAAGGCAATAGAGCGGGCAAATTATTAGCCTCTTACCTCAAACATAAACAGAGACAGTTTACCATCTCTTCGATAAAAGACTCCAGTAATAATACCCAGACTAAACAAAGAGAGATCTTGAACGCCTTTAAGTCCTTTTATGAGGATCTGTATAAAAGCAAACAAACACTACACTCGGAGAAGTGTGCCAGATACTTGGATTTACTAAACATACCAAGTCTGTCGGAGACAGAAAGTTCAGCGCTAGGGAAACCCATCTCTGAAACAGAGATAACCAACTCTATCAAATCCTTGAAAAGTAATAAGGCTCGGGGCCCGGACGGCTTCTCAGCTTCCTTCTATAAGGCATTCGGAGGGTCATTACAACCAACCCTGCTAAAGGTTTTCAATGCTATAGCCAGGGAGGGACACACATCCAACTCAATGCAAGAAGCCAATATTATTGTTATACCTAAGGAGGGGAAGGATCCTTTATTACCTAACAATTACAGGCCAATTTCACTGATCAATGTGGACTGCAAAATTTATGCAAAAATTCTTGCCACAAGACTGAATGGGGTTCTTCCGAAGTTGATCAGTAATTTCCAAGTTGGATTCCTCAAAAACCGAATGTCTAATGATAACACCTGCTTATTATGCCACGTACTTGAGCAAGCAAAACTGAAGCCCGAACCATCAATAGCCATCACCCTAGACGCGGAAAAGGCGTTTGACAGAGTCTCGTGGACATTCTTGAAACACTGCATGCAGTCCTTTAATTTCGGAGGTTCATACATCAACATGGTTATGGCTATGTACTCAGCGCCTACTGCCCGCATAGCGATCAATGGGACACTCTCGGAAGCCTTTACACTTGAGCAAGGTACTAGGCAGGGTTGTCCTCTTTCCCCCCCTCCCTCTTTCTTTTAGCCCTTGAGCCACTAATTCAGGACAATAAGAGTAATAAAGAAATAAAAGGAGTATGTTTTAAAGACTCTCTGGTTAAACTGGCCGCTTACGCGGATGATATTCTCATTGTTACGGAGGACCCGAGCTCTTCCATTAAGGCCCTGATGCGATCCATAGAAGAATACTCATCTCACTCGGGATATAAGTTAAACAGGGATAAATCAGAAGTTAAGCCCCTTAACATTCATTGCACCGGGGAGGTACTGGGCGACTCGGGCCTTGCATGGCAACCTGGATTTATCAAATATCTAGGGATAGAGTTTGGCGGTAATATACTTGAGTCTCTTCAACAGAATGAATCCATCACTCTGGGGAAGATTAAAACTCTCTTAGACGCATGGTCACCAAGATTCATCACGTGGTGGGGAAGAATTGAAACTATCAAGATGATGAACACGTCCTAAGTGAGTTATCTAATCACCATGCTTCCTCTTTTACTGTCTGAGGATTTTCACCGCAAGCTAGATATCCTCTTATCTAAATTTCTATGGCAAGGTAAAAAGGCCAGAATTGGATTGAAAAAACTCAGATTGGACAAATCTCTCTGTGGGGTCAACCTAGCCGACTTTAAACTTTATCAAACAGCGTTCTTGGCTAAACAGGGCTCGTATTGGGTCATGCCACCACCTGAATATACCCCAGTATGGCTAGAAATTGAAAAATCTTTACTTAACAATCTTGCCCCGGTAGCCCTTCTCACTTCCAACTTCTCAACTGTCAGTTGTTCAAAATCCATATTTAAAAACACAAAAGCAGCTCTACTGAAATTGGATAAGAAATTAGACATCAGCATAAGACGTTCTAAATTTGAATCTCTATGCGACAACCACAATATTGTATACAAAGGGAAGACACTACATAATGAGGCCTGGATTGATAAGGGTTTCCTTTTTCCATACCAACTGGACGATTCAGCATACCCGATCACTTTCAATGATCTTCAGTCTAAATATAATCTGGACAACCTGGAGTTTTACAATTTTTTAAAGGTTAAGGCAACACTAACGAAGGCTAAACTACTGTCCTCATCCCCTTCCTTACCAAACTATGTAGAGAGGATAAACAAGCTAGGTCACCAAGTCTCTTGGATTTATAAACTACTTTGTCCAAAGCAATCTGCCCTCAATAAGAACCTTATTCCTTTTGGGATTCACACTCCTCTTCCCCGATCTCCGAAGCTGAATGGTCTCAAACTTGGAGCTCTGTCTCCAGAAATAAAATATCTCCAGCCCTTTCACAGACAAAATTCTGGCTCCTACATAAGGCTTATTGGACGCCAGCCCGCCTACACTTGCATAAGATACGTGATAACCCTACCTGCTGGAATTGTAAAGAGGGAATAGGGGACCTGGCCCATCTGCTACTGTACTGCAAATGTGTTGAGCCATTTTGGGACAGGGTATTTGACTTTATCTCTAAACTATTTTCATGCTCCCTTAAAATGGAACTATCCACACTGACATTCGGTTTCCTCCGTGTGGATACATTAAACGATAAGAATAGAGCCCCACTGGACCTCCTACTGACAGCAGCGGTTAAGGTTATCCTAAATGACTGGAAAGATACACATAAAGCGTCTTTTAAATGCTGGTTAAATTGGATCTCCCATCTTAGGGGCGCTGACAATATTGCTCTCCAAAACTCACCATGGAAACCTCCCCTTAGACATATGTGGGATAGCCTTAATCTATACTTCAACTCACATAAACCGCCATGATTCACAAAAATCAATGTGGGGGTAGGTCCTCCTTCCGCCTACACCCATGTGTTATCTGTTCTGCTCAAATATCCCCTTCAAAGTGATGCAATGGATCAATGATGGTATACCACATTAGTTTTCTGCATACTGTTAACTTAAAAGATGCACTTTTGTATTCTATAATGTTATGGGTCTTGTTTCAGGTGCCCTTACGACCCATCACTTATCTTATCAATGTGTGTTATTGTAGATTTTGTGACACAATGTTTGGAATTAATGACGCCACTTTACTATCACCCATCAATGTAACTTTTTCTTTTTCTCTTTTATTGATTTTTATGTCGGTAATCTGTTTGATTTTGGTATTTGTCTTTGTTTTTAAGAAAACAACCAATAAAAACATTTGAACATTAAAAATGGTGGTTGTCGAGGACAATCCAGGGTGCCACATTTATTATAGAGGCAGGAATGTCAATAACCTAACTCCTATTCCGTGCATCAAACATAACTAGATGGAGCGACATTTATACCCAAGACATCACAACCGTCCCATTGTCAAGGCTCAAATGTTCCCACAAACTCCTAATCCCCACAGCTACTTTATACTCCACAATTACAGAGAGTTGCAACCACAGACCGAGACCAAAGTCAAACTTGACTCTTCCACACCTATATCGAAGAGTGACAGGTAGTAAAAACTTAAGCGCAAATCATAAAAGGACCTTACAAAAGCAGTTCCATTGTCTCCTTACATACTTGAGATGTGGACACCACCATCTCCAAGCTAGGCAATCCATGCCGACAACCAACAGCCTCCCATCAGCATAGTCGAGTGAGCTTCTTTCCCCTGGTAACCACCAAGGTTCATTAGTTTGTGAACTTTTGCGCTTCTAATTTATATTCTATACTTGACACAGTCTTCGCTATGCATCTTAACTTCATAAAGTGCCTTACTGATACCTGCCCACCCGTAGCAATAAATCTAGTTATTCTGTACAAATCTATCAGCACAAGATAAAATAAAAAACAGAAGGATAATCTAAGCACAGAACACCATGCTCTGGAACAAGTTCTATCCTAGTCTAAAATGAAAGGCAACCTATTTATGCAAGCATTTGAAGACAAATGACTATACAGGCGTACCGCTCCCCCCCCCCCCTCCAGCAAAGGATGGGTGCTGTTGACCAAAACACTTCTGACTACAGGTTCATCTTAATACCTATCGTAACTCGTCACACACCTTCACAGTGAAAGGCCAAATCAGGTAAATATACAGATCCAACCCATAGTTGGCACCAGTCAAGATGGTGGGGTATGGATCCTTTCTGTGATGGGCATAACATTCACGCCTGTATAAAAGCACAGGTTAGGACTGTGTTTTTGTAAATAACAATAAGTAAAACTAAAAATTGATTGATAAGTACTGAGAAAACATGAAAGTCAGTGTGTTTGCGTTTTTTAATGAAAATGTTTGATTGGTACCAGACATGCACTTCGTTGGTATTTACGTGCGAAAGAGACCTAAAGCGTACTTCTGTGGTTTTAAATAGTTTATAGAAATATCTCTCAACTAGTATATGAAGAAAGGAAAACCAAATAAAGGAGCCAAACTATTGCAAAGTAGGGGTCACTTACAATGTGTCTTGGGCGTCCCACAATGGATGGAAAAACAGCACGTGGAGCATCATCTCCAGCGAAGCCGACCTTGCACATACCAGATCCATTGTCGATTACCAATGCAGCAATATCATCCTCCATGGTGAACTGTGGGAAGAAGAGTCATGAATATTGTTAGCAGCAAGAACATGTGGAATACGGTGGGCTGGTGAGTAGATTGGCATTTACTCATTACACATTTTGCCCCATATAAACCTCTTGTGAATTGTTGCCGCATTCTGTAGGCAGTACAGGAAGAGGTGCACAAAGCCCCCAACAGGATTCACTAAATATGTTCAATAATAAGAGAAAATATAATCCCTCATGGTATGTGTATATTCACACCAAATCCAGGTCAGACCTTTACTACAGCAGCTATAATTAGTTTCCTTATTTTCTCTGTTACCAGACCCAGCTTCATAGAGCATCTCTGTATGGAGGGGATCGGGTCTTTGCCAAACACATTTTTAAAAAACTAGATTAAAAAAATAGAACATTTTCAAATATATCTAAAATAGGGTTAAAGATACACCCCATTTATTTCTCTTTTGTGTGACTGATTCTCTTTCTATCCACCCTTTGGTTGAGTTTACCAGTGTCACACCTCTTGTGAGTTTGGTTCCTCCTGTGTTGCTATTCACCATCTAAATTCCCAAATTTACCATCTGTGGCCGATGACCCTCACATTCTTTTTTTTGCAGTTACGTTACATGGGAGATTAAGTGATTTGCCCAGAATCACAGGATGTTCAGGTGTCATTGCCAAGACTTGAACCCACTTCCCCAGATTCGAGGTCGACCGCCCTAGCCGTTAGGCCAACTCCTCTACCCAATCATCCACTTTGTGTTGCTGGATATTCATTCCATTCCATTTCCTCCTCTCCTTCTGCTCTTTTGGGTTGCTTCTACCTCGCTTACCACATCCTCCTTCCCGCTAATTGCCCACTTGAATAACCCTTATGTGACTGCGCCTTATCCTCCCATGCACGAGGATGATCTACTCTTCCATCCCCCTTCTGTAAGTGATCCTACCTTCAACCCACCACACTGCATTCCTGTTACTCCATATCTACCTGGTCTGTGAAATCCACGTTCCCCGCGTGGCATGAAGGAGGTCTTCTATAGTCTTTGGTTAGGGCTGAATTCACTTTGAAGACCGTTTTTGTCTGGTCACACCATATCATCCCGAAGAATTCCAGTTTGTTCACAATGTAAATGCTTGCTGTGGAATGGGAGTGTAGGCTTCGGTGGTGTTTAGGTAAATCACATTCATCGCCCTACCTTTCCCTATTTTCCTGGTCAGCGAATCAAAGGAATCAATTCGATTTGTCTAATATGACCTTCCTGTGTGACATCACGTTACAATGGACCTCGTAACTAGCTTCTCGGGAAACTGTGACTGATGACATAATCCTCCATAGGTGATTTCATTAATATCCTCCTCCCCAGGTGTTGTATTGACTAGCCTGAAGTTCTAGGCCCCTTTTAACTTAAAAAGTAGATCACTGTTCTTTCCATTATATGTGACTATATAAATCTCAGGAAACACTTAACTGTGACTCACACCTTTAGTACCAAAACTGTTCCCTACTCTCATTCTTTTCAGAGTAGGAACACTTTTTTTAATTTATGAATCTTTTTTACTCTTGTGAATAACTCAATAAGGTTGTTAGTCTCAGAGCTCTGTAAATTTCTTACTACAAATCTCAGTTCAAGTTTACCTGGGTTACCAATGTGTTATTCCTGCACCAGAGAGAACGATATCATGGGGATGTGTAATTAGGAGGCACCTGAATACCTTGGTACTTAAAGTTTAGCCCTCAACAATGGAAAATTGCCTGGGCAATTTGTGTTTCTGCACCAATCCCCATGGGTTTTCACACTCACTGAGACTTTTTTCCCCTTCACATTTTGCCAAGTGTTTTCTTGGTGAGTTGTCCGAATGGATGCGGGAAGGGGGATCAGCAACACAGTGTCGCCGATAAACTTGTAATCCTGATTCTGCAGGTAACTTCTGTTACTGAACCAATCTGGATTAATGGGACACTCGTAATGAGGGCTATGCAGAAAAAGATGTTTTAATCAGCTTCCATAGAATCCACACTCTCCGTTCGCTATAAGGCAAATCTCTATTATTGAGAAATGTAGTAAAATTGCTAAGAACACATGGTCACTGTTTTGTTTATTTTTGTTTTTAAAAATGTAAAATTCTTGAGGACAAGCTCATGATTTCCTTTAGCCCAATGTTTCATCTGCTTTTTCAACCTTTAGCTACGCACTAGTTCACAAAATCCTACCTGGTCCTGCCACTTTACCAACTAACTCTTTGCAAGCCCCAGTATAAGTGATTCTTTTCTAATTCTGCTGGTCTCCAAGTCCTCCAGGTGTTGTATTGTCGCTCCTTTGTTGGCCTTTCATAAATTGCTCTTTTTTATTAGTAACTGATTTTAAAGAAATGCAAAGTAATCTGTGAGTACGGCCTCCTTTGCTATACAGATTGCGTTCGAAACATGTACTCTCAAAAAGCAGTATGGAAAGGATTGAGAAGAAGTTTGCTTTCTAAGGGGTGAACTTAAAAAGAATACACAGAAAAATATTGCTTTGCATCTACTATTTACAAAGGGCCAGTAGTTTGTTGCTACTTTAAGAAGGCCTATATGCACAGACGTCTTTCGTTTATGAACCAAATTGAACGTCATGATGACAGCAAAGTAAAACAAATGAACCTGTAAATATGTAATATATATTTGTCTAACTCTATTCGCTTCAACTTTCATTAATATGTAATCTTGAGTGAATTTGCAACTTGATTATATGTAACTCTAACCACGAGTATCTGTAGTAGACATATGTACTTACTACAATTCTTTTTGAGTTTAGAGTTTATCTGCTTGTATCTTTTATGTAATTCATGTACTCTAAAGTCCTTATGTAATGTAACTGGTTCTATTGTAAAGCGCTCTGACACCTTCGGGTAAAGTACGCTCTAAATAAAAAACGCATAAATAAATTACCCCACTTCCTAAACAAAACCGCCATTAACTGGCAATCAAAATGCTGTTATGTTCGTAAAGTAACTACATCTAATATCACACTAACTCAGTTACAAACTACAAATCATGTTATATCTGAAATCAAACAAAAGGACTACTTGATGACCCTCAAGCAAAAACTAATGGAACACGCATGGGATAATGTACCGATCCACTGAATGACATGGTCTGGATAGTCAATTAAAGTAATTTCAGACTACGAAGAAGACATGAAAGCCAATGGCTGAATGGTGCTGATCCTCAGCCATGCCTATTTACCTCTTATTGTACTTTTTTCAGGGATTGCTAACGTGAGGTCTCCTAGACAGCTAAAGCTGTCAGTAACTATAACTAAAAAGCAGAGTTTAGGAGCAAGAGTTATAAAACAGAGAATAATATGTAGAACAGAAGTCCCAACCTGTGGTCTGGGGACCCCTGGGGGTCCGCAAAGCCTCCTCAGGGGGTCTGCGTCTACTTAGAAAATTACATTATATTAACAGATTAATAAAGTGTATATAAATAAAGAAGCTACATGTAAAATTAAAAATGTTAAAATGTACTGTAAATGTGAAGGAATTAGAAATTGGAGGCGAAAAATGTAATTAGTATCCTCAGATGGATTCGTGGGAGCAGTGCAGGTGCATCAAACAGAATATAGTATGGATGAGAGGCCTCAATTGAATTTAGAAAAGTTCCAACCTTTCTATTAAAATGTGTGATTCTATTTTATGTATATGTGTTTGAGAATTAAAAATGTGTCATCATTTGTTTGATGAATGCCTTTGTCTGCATTTTTTGTGTTTTGTTTTGCGGTTCAAATCATAGTCAACGCTTAGGTCAGAGTCCCCGGCTTCCAGTAATGACTCAGTGAGGGGTCCCCGGATTCCAATAATGATTCAGTTGGGGGTTCTTGGATTCCAATAATGATTCAGTTGGGGGGTCCCCGGATTCCAATCTTGATTCAGTTGGGGGGGGTCCTCGGATTCCAATAATGATTCAGTGGGGGGTCCCCGGATTCCAATAATGATTCAGTGGGGGTACCCTGGTTCCAGTAATGATTAAGTGGGGGTTCATAGAAGTTAACAGCTTGAGAACCACTGGTGCAGAACACAAAATTCCTACTCCTTTCTTCTTTATCTGAAAGGTCATTGCAATTTCTTAATAAAATAATCTGTTACCTTTCGCTTTGCACCTTGTTTCATTCATAAGGGTAGTTTTTGAGCTTCTGAATGGTGTGTTTACTTGCATTTTCCCAGGCACCTTTGGGATGGGCGGGAGCTGGGCTGGCTTGAAGGGTGTGGCCCTTCCTGTGTTCCACGGACGTCACTTCCTCCCTGTTTGTCATGCGAGGCTATGCTGGCCACGTCTGTCTGCACCTTTACCTTTGAACCTGTTTACAAGGAGTCTCACTGCGGCCATCAGACGCTGCTTCCATAAAAGGCAATGTCAGAGCGGCTGCAGAGATAGCAGTGCCTGGGCGATTTAATCGAAACTCGTTTAAATTGCTGACACTCGAGGGGCGCTGAGTTTATACTTTCATAGACTAAATTAGAGCGCAGTCCGGGCGTAAAGTTGGCACAAAAACTGCCCGGCGAGGATTATGTTTGCACGGGATTCCCGCTGAGTTTCTGGACCTATTTGCACGTTTGCACATGCGATGAGGAAGTGGTTTATTTCTATGTAAAGCACTAGGCATGAGACACGTACGAGGCAGTTGTTAAAATGCCCGTATGGAGTGTGTTATTAGCACATTTTCCGGTATTATGCACTCGGGGAGGGTCAAGCCCAAAACTGAAGTAAATTCAACGAGAGCTAAACTCTAATGGGATCCTTTAGACTCACACGGCAAAACGGCTGCAAAAACATTTCCAGCAGGTATCCGGTGTGTTTTGCACCCGATTATTACTTGTGCTTAAAAATGAGGTATAATATATGTATTTTCCATGTATTCTTTTTCAGACTGTCTCGACCCTAGACACTGATAACAGCGGTTAGTTATTACCCAGGGCAATGGTACACATTTTATCTTCCTCGAAAGACGATCCTCCAAGGTCTTGCAGGTTTCAACCTGTGGCCAGTGCTTAATTTGTAAAATATGAAGTCCAGGTGCTCAAATGTTTGTCGGAGGCCACACCCACTTTGCCCGGCTCCACCCACTTTTTCACTGGCTCCACCCACTTACTCTATTGACCCCACCTACATCTTCAACTGGCACTGCTGAAAGTCAGATGTATACCCAATCTGAATTTCAGCAAGGGAGCCTTTCGACTCTGAAGCAAATAAGTGAATAACATCTGCGCCTAGACAATTCACCTCATATAGTGTTATTATATGACTGGTTTAAATATTAGAACCATAAAACATGATAACTTGTCTTTATAGTGCTTGCTAACTGTGGGCTTTGTCACTGCATTGTCTGAAATCTGGAGGAAGTAACATAACAAGAGAGATGTCCTCCGACACACACACAGATACCTCTCACAAAATAGATGAGGGGTTAAACAACAGACTGTATTGAGACCTCTTTTCCTTGACAAATTCAGATGAAATATATAAAAGACAGCCAGCTGTGTAGTGACAACCCCACTATGGCAGCTAACAAGTGGAGAACCTATCAGTTGCATTACAATACTGTAAAGGTCACCAGTGCAAGTATGACAAATGGGCCTGTCACTAGCCCCTTCACCCCGGGTCCAGGTGCCACTGCAGCCTGGAGCGTATTTCTGCCACTGACACTCTCTGAGTCAGTAATGATCAGGTGCATATCAAAACCCTATATGATTGTTAAACTCAATGCAGATACACCACAGATGTGTACCTTTTAAATGTGTGCTTGTTGCAGGTATTGGGGCATTCCAAACCTCTCAAGTGAATGTGACATGCACACCTTGTGAAGAGAAGACGCAACCTAGAGCAAACTTTAAAGGGTTGCTTTAAATGTTTGCTGCAAACGTTTCTGCTGCCTATTTTGTATTTTACATGCTGTAGAAAATGAGCATTTGTCAGAGCAATCTAAACATGAGACACAGGTAAGATAAGGATTCTAGAAATTGTGTACATATATTCATAATTTTAACAGCAAAACACATAACCCTTCAATTTAATTGATTTTAAGAAAAAGCACCACGTGGAATATTCTGAAGGCAGCCAACATGTGTTTGCAAGCTAACTATGCTAATCTGTTAAATATGCTCAACAGTCCCTAAGGAATTTCACAGTATTTGGAGCTCATCGGTTTAGGGGTGTTGCTAACCAAATGTGCCATCAATAATTTAAAAAAAAGGTATACTTGGTTTGTTACAGTGTAAGGTTATGCTTATCCTTGTTATCTGGTTGAAAGCTCATAGTAATCAAATCATATCTCAAGAGATCAGTGCCACACATGGAGTCACAACACGGCCAGACTCAAAATTAAGAAATGCAAAACAAAAGAAACAAGAGGAAAACCACCTCATTTTTTAAGCCCAGAAACTGAAACATCATGATCCCACATATCAAACAATCCACATCAGTCCTGCAGTTGATAATGAAAGAAGCACACAATCACCGATAAAGACCCGCCTTAATACTCGAGCCTTTATACCCAATGACTAAATAGCTCTTCCTCCCACCTTGATATCTTCCCCTATCCATGACCTCTCCAGCACAACAGGGCTTTAAGTGGGATGGGTCTTGCCGGTGCTTAGCACAGGCAGTTCTAAAACTCAGGTGTCTAGACGGGTCCATATCGGGCTCTCCATTTTTACCCTAATCCTCGGGGTGAAACTATTTATTTTTTAACTCAGCAGCAGTGCCACCCTTAACTGCCTTTGATGTGAAATCAAAGAGACTCGTTATAGTTATTTCACAGTCTCATAATTGCACAACTGAAGCATTTTCAATATTATATACAAGGAAGCCATAGTAGTTGCTTATTTAGCATATGCAACTAACAGTCATTGACAAAGTCAGTAGTCCTGGTTTATTGTAGGTGTAATATTACTTGTTCTATTATATATCTGGGTGCACTGGCAGAAGCAGCAAAATACCAGTCGGGCGGCACACTATGCCAAGGATAGATTTTTAGCTTGCGTGTTTTTAAGCATTGGTCTTAATTACATCGGCCATGCCCCTAAGAGAGACCCCTGGGTTATTTCATCCCACTTAAAGCCCTGCTGCACAACACTCAGAATGAGTCCCTTCCCTACTATTGCGCACTGCGTTCTATTGCCTACTTCTAACTTGATTTGCTCTCTACAGGTTAACAGTATATCTGAAAGTCTAAAGTAGAGTTGCAAAGGGTGCCACCTTTAAATCTAAAATATACATAGATTCTAGCGATGGTACTTTTAAACCTGGTCAATTTTACTGGACACATAACAGAAACCGGATTTTGTTTTCTTGATTCACATTATTATTATGTATATTTTGTTGCGTATAGCAGCAACATTCATACTTGTGAATGCTTCAAAGAGCTTGTTAGAGGCACTGTAAAAACACAGGCATGCTAAAAAAGAGTTCAGAGAACAGAAACGAAACCGTCACAATCCTTGAACACACAAATATTTATGCTGCATATATATTCAAACTCATAAGGCCCGGGTGGAAAGAATAGTAGAATAAGGTCCTTGAATGAATATTTCAACGTAAACCTAGCTCGAAATGGCACGCTAACTTGGTTGCCATATTTAAAATACAATAAAATTATGCGCGCGCTGCCTGCCGCACGCCACAAACCACTACAACATTCTGCTTTTCATGGCATTTAGCCACTCTTAAGCAGTAAACTGTTTAGGGGAGGATACTTCAGGGCAGGGGCCGGGCAGGGCCTTTAACTTAACCCTGGCCCTAAATTATAATGTGTACGCCGGCGGCCGCTGGCTGCTACTAGGCCAGGGCGGGCACTGCAGTGCATCCATGGAATCTTGTGGTGCCGGAGCTACTACCACGGTGACCGGTGTCACGCCACCATGCTCAAAAAATGAAAAAGCAGCGTTGGTATGGCAATGGCAAACTTACGGTTTACTCATGGTGGTGGATGTAGTATAGCTGGCCTGTGCCTCTGCTCTTCAACGCCGTCAGGCTAACTTTGACTCATCGGTGGGGCACGGCTGCGCGGGCATGCTGGGTTGTCACGTGGCAAACTGAAAAAATCTGCGCATGCTGCCTGGCGCACACAGCCCCACAGAACCAAATCTATCAAGATTCCAGCTCAATCAGTGTCCCTACTCCCGCCTACCGGCAACACTAAACCAGGGCCGCGGCCGGCATTATATAATATGAATCTTGGCTTAGGCAGCTCTCACAGCCGCAACACTCTTCACCAGGACTCTGTCAGGAGATAAGTCACGAGAACACCACTCTGCGCAATAAAGCAGCCATGCCGAGACTTATCATTAATGCCATATGAGATGTGCAGACGCCGCCGCGTGTAGACCCGGCCCTGATAAGTAAGAGCCGGTGCTAAGCACCGGAAAGCACCGGCACAAATTAAGCACTGCCTGTGGCCAGGGGTTTCAGTGGGATGAAAACACTGGGGGGTCTCTCAAAGGGGCGTGGTCGATGTAATTAAGGGCGTGGCTTAAAAAAAACCTAAGCTAAAAACCTATGCTTAACATAGTGTGCCGCCCGACTGATATTTTGCTGCTTTTGTCATTGCACTCACAAATATAATACACCACGTAAAATTACACATACAAGCCAGGACTATTGGCTTTGTCATTGGTTGTTATTTGCATAACATAAATAAGCAACAACTATTACTTCGTTGTATATAATATTGAAAATGCTTCAGTTCTGAAATGAGACTGTGAAAGAACTAAAACGAGTCTCTTTGAAGTTACATCAACAGCAGTGAAGGGTGGTACTGCTGCAGAGTTAAGATTTTTTTTTCACCCTTAGGGTGAGGTCAAAAATGGAGAGCCCAATAGGGACCCGTCTCAGCACCTGCTTTTTAGAACTGCTGGTGCTGAGCACCAGTAGGACCCGGCCCACTTAAAGCCCTGCATGTTGCGTTCAGGTTGCAAACCCATCTCGAAAATGGATGCATTAGTCGACCAGACTATTACACTAGCCCGGATTTTTGACGTGATGTTCAGTGTTTTCGTGAGCCGGCTTTGCTAGTGAGGCCCTACTGGTCATCCATTTGCAGAGCGCTAGACATGTGTCCTGAGATGGACTCATTCCTAGGAAATTGATTCTGCTTTAATGAGCTGTGCTTATAGTCCCAAAGGCTCATTCATCTGCTTTGAGTGTTGTATTGATAAAGTGTGAGCATCAAGCCTAGTTTTTTCACTTTTTCTTGGAGCTACCACTTAAAAAATGAATCAACTACCATTTCCTTTCGATAAAACATTCCTTTCTCTTATTCATTCTCATTCCTTCATCTTGCCACATAGCCTAGGCCCCTCACTCCCACAAAAACCCTAAACATCTTCCCTTGAATTTTCTTTCTAATGTTTTGAAGCCCCTGTAAAAAATGGTATCATTTGATAGTTGGCATTTGGCAAGGTGCAGCCTCTGCTGAGCCTCACTTTAGAACTTCTGTCTTACCCCTGCCGCTTTATGGAATAATGTAGTACAGGAAATTTTCAGAAGTGGATCTCTGGAGAAGCCCTGTGTGGTATCTTCCGATTACAGGGACTGGTGTCCTCAGACTGCACCCCTCCCCTAATGTTTAGAGTAGTTCTTTCCCTTTGCGCGACCTCACCCTGTCCTTCTACTGGTCGCTGCCAGGTGCTGGTACTTTAGTCTTGGCTGCTCCTGCTAAGTTACTCATGTCCCTGGGTCTTACAATCCTTAAAAACAAAGATCCAAGGAAATGCATGGGGTCTAAGGCGAGGCCTTAGAGACGGATCGATCAGTGTCTGATCAATAAAGCCAGATCAGTACTATATTTTTAGAATGACTGCTAGGTAAATTATTGCCATATAGATTTATCATATGAAAATGTGTCCCGTGTGATAATCTGGCATAGATCCCACTCATATAGACGAATGATGGACACACCTGAGGCTCAGGGTGTTGACGCTGTTATATTTTTTAGCTCTGTCCGAACAGCACAGCTGTTTCTATGACCTATTGTTACCAATTAATTCCAGTTTTACATAGAGGGGGCTTTGGCACCACCCAGCGGAGTATTCCACTCTCACCTCTTGCTATTGGCTGTTTGATGTATCATTCTGCTTCCTATAGAGTGCTTGCATTGAAATGTATGAGCAACTTTTTTACAACTCAAAAGTACACTAGGTTATCACACATTAAAATATATATCTCATAATTCTCATAGATGTATCAGCCTAGGCCAAAGCTGTGTCAATGGACTACACTACCTCCGGGAATGCAATTACCAGTGAGCTGTCCAGCTTTTCTTCTTTATCTCCTAAGAGAGTAAATAAACTACTACTATCCACTAAGTCAGGTTCCCCGACTGATCCATGTCATCCCGCTGTGCTGTCCATGGCATCAGATTTGATTAGCTCACATTTGGCTCTGCTTTTAAATAATATTCTTGGGACGGGGGTTTTCCCTCCATCTTAGAAGAAAGCCTGCATCCGTCCTATTCTAAAAAAAAAAAAACCCTCTTTAAATCCCATAGAGGTAAAAAACTACAGGCCCATATCTTGCGTACCACTCTTGCTAAAATCTTGGAAAGATCCATGAATGAAGATCTGGTGAGCTATCTGGAGTCTAATGATCTTCTTGACACCACCCTGATGGAGCAAGGTTTCATAAACGAAACTTGCTTGTATTCAATCCTTCTCACAGTATTAATTTATTAAAACTTGTATTGTTAATACTAACCTTTGCATTCACGACCCGAAAGGGAAGGACGCTTGCCTATGTGTTTTACTAATGAATAACGCTTGTCTGTAATCCAAAATGGCCACTAAGCGCGGGAAAACTCAGTCCGCATGTCACAACCAGATCACATGGTGTGACGTCTTTCTTTGCTTGGTGGGAAATCTCTGCTTCTGCGCAGTGTGCACTAAAATGGCTGCTTGATGTTTTCACATGCTTCAGCTTGCTCTCATGTCATTACTAAATTGTCGTTTCTTAACGCTACTAATGCGGGATAGAATTTATAATTAAATGGGAATAGAGTAGAAAAAGTGGGCATACAGTGAAACATTTTATTCTGTGATTTTAATATTTTCTTCTTGCACTTTTATTAGTTCGTAAACTTGG
Source organism: Calotriton arnoldi (assembly GCA_963921515.1). NCBI lineage: Eukaryota > Metazoa > Chordata > Amphibia > Caudata > Salamandridae > Calotriton > Calotriton arnoldi. Next base: position 128,257 of record CAWUFW010019817.1, read on the forward strand.
GCCTGGGTTGGTGACCTGAAACTCGAGAGGCAAATGGTTCTGCGCATGTGTCCTGTGTGCCTGCCAAATGAAGTCAACCTGGACGTCGTCCAAGGCCACGACCCGATGGCCGAAGATGCTGTACTCTTGCCTTTCCTGTTGCACATTGATACATTGTATATGAAGAATGTTTTACATTTGTCGTGAGACGGGTGGGAAATAAAGCGAATGTATTAATTTGAAGGGGCAGGAATTCAAAAACAATAGGCTTTACAATTTAGGTCAAATCGATGTGGTGCGAGAAGCCACCCCCTGTCCCTGTCCAATCAGAAGTAGTGGTCCCATATTTTGGCAACATTAAGGGGAGGTACATGGGTGCGGAAGGTATAACAGATATAGAATTAGCTAATTAGTTTAGTCGGAGGTCTTTAAGTTGGAGGAAGGAGATGCTGCAAGAAGAGTAGGCGTCCATGCTGACAAGCTTAGAGCTCCAGACTGCCATGCTGATCGGTTGCTGACTGAATCCCTGTCCTGAAGAGGTCCTGAGGAGGGGGCGGCGGAGTCCATTAGAAGGGAGAATCGAGGAGAAGCTGAGTACCAGAGAGGGGAACGGCGCAGGCGTCGTTATAGAGAGGTCACCGGTCCTGTCCTGATCCTGGAGGAGGTCTTTGCTCTTCATCCTTCCTGGGTCCTATTCTTTCCAACTCCTTGGCTAAAGGGTTTGGTTCTCGCATTTAGGTAAATATAATGCAACCTTTAGTTGCGCTGCTGTCTCTATTCTCTCCTCTTCCTTAAACACCGTCATTGATTAGCAATAATCATTTCTATGCTTTATCTTGGGTATTGCGATCAAGTACCGTGTGGTTCTGTATTTTACTCTGCTAAAATCTTTAGATAAACATTTTAAAACTTCCTGACTCAGTGATTATTTCAGGATTATGTACTGTAATGAATGTCACTCATTTTAAACTTCCCAATTAGCAAAGGATCCATTGGTAAGTCATTACTCTTCAATCAGAAGGTGATTGGTAGCAGGGATTTTGATAAAGAGTACAACTGACACCCCAGCGTAAGTATTAGCGTAGTATGAATGTATGGGCCCAAGTGAGTGTTTTGTGTATGAATGCTGTTTGCTAATATCGCGCTGGATCAGTTTTCTGGTAGCCAGAGGATGGTTACTCTTTGTTAATTGGGTAATGAGAATTTTATTTGTATTTTTTATGAACTAACATCCGCTTATTTTGAGTTTTGTTTTATGTTGTCCAGAATACCCCGGGGTAAAAAGAATAGCGGTTGGTAAGTGGAAGCCATACTGCAGTGAGGTTATCTGCCAGGCAGAAATAGTACTGAAAAGTTAAGCAGGGCTATCAGTACTCGTTAGGGACTCTGTGCGTGTGAGTAATAGCAAAGGAGTACGCTGGTGAAATTTGATGTTATATCACCTAGAAAGTGTAACATTGAATAAGTAACAGGTATTTCGGAAGCTTGTTTGAAGAGTAAACGGAAGGGTTTTGCTCGTAGTGTATGTTTTAGTAAACGGAAAGGTTTTACTAAGTGTGAGAGCAACTATCTTTTCGAAATTAGAGAAACTGGCACGATAGCGAATGTTTTATGTTGTTACTGAATTTTAACTAAAGTTATAGAGAAAATAAAGTTTTGCGTAAGATTTTTGTAAAGGGAGGGTCAGTTGCCGGAGAGGGAACTGACGTCACAAAACGCCGCGCTGGGATTGGTTGAAGCAGCGGGTGTGGAGAGACTCTTGTAAAGGAGGGGTCAGTAGTCAGGAGCAGTACTGACGTCACAAGTGCCGCGCTGGGATTGGTTGAATCAGCAAGGGACAGAAAAGCGCAGATTGTAAAGGAGGGGTTGACAGACAAACGTCACCAAAAGGCCGCGCAAGGATTGGTTCGAAAATAAAAGTTAGCAGACATTTGATTGGTCGAAATTATAAAAGCGAAATTCTTAGTGGAGAAAGGATTGCATGTTAAAACGCGATCCAACTTTAACCGGAACTCGTCCAGATAGGAGATATTTGGGCTTTGCAGAATATAATTTTATACATCGATATTTACCCAAGATGTACGGAGAAAAGAGAAAAATATCATTTTTACAAAAGATTAAGAATTATTTTAAAAAGGACAAACCAATCAAAACTATGGAAGGAATTATCATTCCACCAGCTAAAACGCCCGCTTCATTTATGATGATGGAGAGAGGTTATCATACTTGTATATGGATAGAAAATTGGATAGAATATACCAAAAATGATGGAATACTAGCATTTCCCGAAAATGGCACGTTCAATGGACGAATTCTTCAAAATTTGAGATTAAGAATGAATGACCTAGAACCTAGACCAACTCAATATGAAACTGAAGCATTTAAACGTGACCGGCCCAGAAGTAATAGAGGTTATCAGGGATTTTTCCCTAGATATCTCAATGAGTCAAGGGATGGCCAGATGAAACAATGGAGAAGGGCAATGCTTACAGAAGGATTGTATCCATTATTCACAGCAGAAGAGAAATCAGGAGGCAAATGCACAGAAAAGACAAAACATATAATGAGAAGTGATGATTCTGAAGATGAGTTTATGGAAGAAATGTTAAGGAACCCCCCACCATATCAGGAAGGGACAAGTGGGTGCACCCCAAGTGCACCACCGTTAAAAACCCCATTAGTACCGCAGGTAATGCATGAATTCACCCCTAGTAGAATACTTCATGACAAAGAAAAAGGATCCCTAGAAAAGACCAGAGCAGAATTAATACAGAAAATAACACAGATAAAAGTACACCCTGATTCGTTGACCATACCTGTAACAATTGGTCCAGTAGTTCCATTATATGGTACTCAAGGAAACTGTCATCCACCGATACTTGCACCTACTCCTGTAAACACTACAAAACCTGAAGCTGCAGTCATAGTTGAGGATCAATTTAGTGACTGTGAATCCACAATATCACTCATGGTCTTGCCTATTCGAGATTCTGTAAATAGCACTCCCAGAAAAGATGTACCTGAATGTTCGAAAGATGTAAGTTTAATAACTTCATCGGGAGCAAAAAGTGCCACCATAGTAACTCCTGAAGATTTAGAAAAATGGGTACAAGGGTCAAATAAACAGTGCACACCCCCTAAAATAATGGACATTCATAAATTAAAAGTTGAATTAGAAGAAATAATAGCAGGAAATGTAGGACTAGATCGATTAAATACCTATGATGATGAAGAATTATTGTTCATGTGCAGGAGTATCACAAGAAATGTAAGATTATTTCATGAAAAATTGTCCAATTTAGCACTACAGATGGGAATAGAAATAGGGAGATCAAAAGTATTGCAGAAGCCATACAGAGCAGATTTTTCAGAAAAAGATTTAGAAAACATGAATGCCTCCGGAAGAAAATTACAAGTGAGGGAATTGATGATAGTCTTACAGAAATGGGGAGACCTAGATAAAGGGAGAACTAGGTGGGCCAAGAAAAAGGAAGAAGCACGAACAAGTAGAACAGCATCTGAATATGTGATGAAAGAAACAGAGAAAGCTGACCAAATGTACCCAATGCGATAAGTAGCAGGAGGAGGATATGTACACGCCCCATGGAGTAGACAAGATATTTTGTCATTTACAAATGATTTCCCAAAGTTGAGAGAAAAACCAATTGAATGGTACAAGCAGGTTGAAAGGTTTGTGAAGGTGTCAAAGGTATTGTTGAAGGATTTGGATGGTTTGTTTGACATAGTGGTACCTGCCGATTTATGGACAGATTGTAAGATTACAGTAGATTGGCCAAGTGATGAGTATCCTAGAGACCCAAAGACAGGTGCTCCGTCAAGTGATGTAATGAAAAAGTATCAGCAGGTGATAACTTACCTGAAAGGGAAAATACCACCAAAAGAAACAGATTGGGTGAAAATAGACCGGACTACCCAAGAAGCTAATGAATCGGTACATTCTTACTATGAGCGTTTATTACAGGTGTTTAAACAGTATAGTGGATTTGAGGACATTGGAGACAAGAACATGAGTCAGTTTGTGTATCGATTTGTTTACGGTTTAAAGCCAGAGATTTGTCAGATGATTAAACAGCATATGCTTTGTTGGCAAGGGAAGCCGATTGATGAGATTTTGAAATATGCAAAATATTGTGGAGATGATATTGAAGATAGGCACAAGAAGTTACAGGAAAAGGTGATGTGGGCACAGGTGAAAATGGCCGAAAAGCAGGGAATTAATTTAGATAATCCAAATGAAAATCAAGGAAAGGATTCTGGAACGAGTGGTGAAACTGGGAATGGTGGAAGAATGAGAGGACGAATGAGTAGAGAAGAAGCTAAAAAGAAATTTCCTTGTCATGGATGCGGAAAATTGGGCATTGGAAGGACGAATGTAAAAAGATTCGGAATAATAATGGCCCAAATCAAAATTTAAATCCACAGACGCAGAATGACTCACAGCAGGGTGTAAATCCTCAGAGTCAGTTACCACCTCCACCTGTTCAGGGTAATGTAAGCAGAGCAAAGCACGGTACAGACATCGGATATCAAGGAGGAAGTGGTAAGAATGATTATATGATATCACAGTTTCTTTTACAGGACGATTTCTGTCAATTCAGTTCATGACGGTGCCTAAGAGAGAGGGAGAAGGAGTGCGTACTTGGCGCATCCTTACAGGTAGATCAGTCAGGTCCATATGTTGAAGGGAATGTGAAAGGTAATGATATTACTTTCCTTTTGGACACTGGTGCTACCCGGTCTACTGTGAGAACAGCAGACATTCCAGACCTTCCTCTCTCTGGTGAAGATATCCAAGTAGTAGGGGTGGCTAATCAAAGAATTAGAACACCTCTTACTGAACCAATGGAAGTTAAAATTGGAAACTTCAGAGAAATGCACCAATTTGTAGTGTGTGATTCTATTCCGGTGAATTTACTAGGTAGGGATGTGCTGTGCAAGATGAACTGTACAATTTTCTGCACACCGGATGGTGTGGCAGTTCAGACACCAGATGAAGACCATGTATATAAAATTATGATTGCAAAACAAGGTACAGAAGTAGATGAGATGTTTTCAGTTTTAACAAAAGATGAGTTACCAGAAGAATTAAAAGGTACAGTAAACCCCATAGTATGGGATTTCACAGGAAAAGAAGTAGGACTTATGGCTAAAATAGACCCAGTTAAAATTACTGTAAAGGAAGGTGCGATTTTCCCAAATACCAGACAGTACAAAATGAGTGCAGAAGTAAAGGCAGGAGTCATAGAAGAGATCAATCGAATGGTTGAACAAAACATCCTAAGAGAAGTAATGAGTAGCCCATGTAATTCACCTATAATGGGTTTAAAGAAACCTAGTGGAAAATATAGGATTGTGCAGGATCTGAGAAAAATAAATAAGATTGTGGAACCATGTTGTCCTATAGTGCCAAATCCTGCAGTAATTCTATACCAAATTCCTTGGAGTGCAGGATGGTTCACAGTAATTGATTTGTGTCAAGCGTTCTTTTCAATACCATTGCATCCAGACAGCCAGTATCTTTTCTCATTTAAATTTGAAAACAAGGTCTATGTGTGGAATCGTGTTCCTCAGGGGTACACAGAAAGTCCTTCTATTTTCAACCAGATACTGAAAAAGTGTCTTGAAAAACTAGTGATGCCAGGAAGCTCAGTCCTAGTCCAATATATCGACGACTTATTGGTGGCATCGAACACCAGAGAGGACTGTGTCGTTGATTCCATAGCACTATTAAATCTGTTGGCTGAGGAAGGGCATAAAGTCTCACCTGAAAAGTTGCAGTTCTGTACAACAGCTGTTAAATATCTGGGACACCAAATTGAGAGGGGAAAAAGAAGAGTAACCTCTGAAAGAGTAAAACTAATAAAGAAAATGCAAATGCCTGTAACCCAAAGACAAGTAAGAATGTTCTTAGGAATAGTAGGTTACTGTCGACAATGGATACCAGGATTTTCCATGTTGGCTAAGCCCTTAATTAACATGACAAAAAAGAAAGCAAAGGACCCTGTCGAGTGGGCGGATGAAAGTGTAGAAGCATTTCTAAAATTGAGAAATGCGTTGTGCTCAGCACCTGCCTTAGGCATGCCCGATTATAAAAGAGAATTTGCATTATTCTGCCATGAGAGAGAAAATTGTGGACTTTCTGTCCTAACTCAGAGACACGGATTAGACATACGTCCTATAGCATATTTCTCTACTACATTAGACCCAGTAGCAGCTGCGTTGCCAGGATGCCTAAAAGCAGTGGCAGCTACTTGTTTGAGCATTGAACAAAGTGAGTCAATTGTGATGGGACATCCTGTAAAAGTGTATGTTCCACATGCGGTTGTAATTCTGTTGACAAGAACCCGAACTCAGCATCTTACTCCTAGTCGGCTGACTAAATATGAGAGAATAATAATGGGTGCTGAAAATGTGACCATGGTAAGGTGTACTATAATAAATCCAGCAACCTTACTACCAGACCCATATCATGAGAGAATTAAAGATGATGAAGAAGATGAACATGATTGTATACAAATTACAGAATTATGCACAAAACCACGCCCAGATATAGAGGAACAGCCTCTTAAAAACCCAGACAGGGAGCTATTTGTTGATGGTTCATGTCAGAGACATGAAGATGGCAAACTAGCTGCTGCCTATGCGGTATGTGAATTAACTGGAATAGTCGAAGCATCCTATTTACCAGGAGTCAAATCTGCACAAGTAGCTGAATTGATTGCGCTTATAAAAGCATGCAAAATTGGGAGGAATCAGAGAGTAACCATATTTACAGATAGCCAATATGGTTACGGGGTTGTGCATGATTTTGGCCAACTATGGATGCAGAGGGATTTCATGACTTCTTCAGGATCCCCCATTAAAAATGAACAATTTGTAAGGGAATTGCTGGAAGCAATACAATCACCAAAAGAATTGGCTGTGGTGAAATGTGCCGCACATCAGTCAGGAGATGACTGGGTGGTAGTCGGCAACAGATATGCAGATCTGGTGGCTCAACATTGTGCCAAAACCAGACTGTCAGTCAATAAGAGGGTGGAAAGAATGGGAATCAGCTGCCAACTTATGCTGTATATGCCACCTGAAACTTGGAATGACGTCAAGAAATTGCAGGATGAGGTTGATGAAAGTGAAAAGAATTTGTGGATCAAAGTGGGTTGTTCCCAAAGAAGAGATGATGAAGTATGGATCAGTGCAGATGGCAGACCAGTCATGCCAGACTGTTTACTTTCACAAATGGCTAGGATGTATCATGGAGATACACACATAGGGAGAGATGCAATGATTAGGCTGTTCAGACAAAATTGGTACAATCCCAAATTCAGGGCTGTTGCAGAGAGTCCTTGCCAGAGATGTTTAACTTGCCAGATGCATTATCCGGGGAGGAAGACAGTAATTGGATTTGGGAAAATTGGAAAGGCAGAGGGTCCATTTATGAGACTTCAGTTTGATTTCATACAGTTACCACCATGCAGAGGGCTGAAATATGTACTAGTTATAGTGTGTCTGTTTTCAAAGTGGGTGGAGGCTTACCCTACTAGGAGAAATAGCAGCATAACAGTTGCAAAACTGTTACTACGAGAGCTCATTCCTAGGTTTGGTTTTCCAGTAACTTTGGAGTCAGATAGAGGAAAACATTTTAACAGCGAAGTGATCCAAATAATCTGTGAAGCATTCCAAATCAAACAGAAACTGCATTGTGCATATCGTCCAGAAGCTTCTGGAGTGGTTGAACAACTGAATGGCACTATAAAGTCAAGATTGGGAAAAATGTGTGCATCCACATCATTAGAATGGCCAGATGCATTGCCACTTGTTTTAATGGGACTCAGAAGCATACCTGACAGAATCACAGGATTGAGCCCACACGAGATAATGATGGGAAGAGCAATGAGACAAACACATGTACCCACAAACAAACTGGTGAATATATCTGATGATATGGTTCTGGACTATTGCAAAGGATTGGCTGACCTAGTGCGTTCTGTCTCTCACCAGGTTGGAGAAGACGCAGTTTCCAGGCAGCCTGAACGAGAACATGACCTGAATCCTGGTGACTGGGTGGTAGTGAAGAATCAGATCAGAGAAACGTGTCTATCACCTAGATGGGGCAGACCGTGTCAAGTTATACTGACTACGAATACAGCAGTGAAGTGTGCAGGATTTCCTAATTGGATTCATGTAAGCCACACCAAGAGAGTACCAGACCCTGAGGAGGAGAATCCTCAGACAACACCAATCACTGAAGAAGCTGAAGGTTGCCCAACTGAAGAATCTCAGGCTCGAGATTCAAGAGAAGCTGAAGAAGAACAACCGAGCACAAGTCAGGATTGGATACCGGTGGTAGAAGTTCCTGAAGTTTACCACAGAACAAGAAGTCAAACAAGATTGGAAGAAATTGAAGAAGATCAGATAGGTGAAGAAGAAGTAGTTCAGGGACAAGAAGAAGAGACACTAAGAGAACCTGAACAAGATCAGATAGGGAAAGGAAACTGGACTCAAATCAATGAAGATCTAATAGACTTTGAACAGGGACAGATAGGTTTAGAAGAATCCGGTCAGGCTGCAGAAGTTCACAGTGCAATAAGCCCTGATCAGAACAAGTTAGATCAAGAAGAATACAAAGAAGAAGAAAATCTCGAAAAACATGAACTTGAAGAAATAAATCAAGAACAAGGTCAGTTATTGGAAACTCACAGAGGAGCTGTTGAAGAGAAACCAATCAGACCTGAAAAAGAGCAAACTGAAAAAGCAGTAATCGAAGAAAATGAAACAGTACTGAGCAGTGAAAATAACAAGATCTCTGAAGACGAAAATAAAGAAACAGTGCAAACAAAGAAAACAAGAACAGGAGATCATTGGCCAAGTGTCATTAAAAGAGTAAAGTACCACATAACAGCCAGAAGTGAAGATCCAGACCAAGTGCATGAAGTAACAAGTCAAACTGATCAAGAGAAAAAGTCAGGGAAAAGAAAAAGCAAAAGACTGAAACTTGTGAATAACAAATTCAAGGGTCCTGACTGGACTTATATAATTCTCGAAGATTTTGAAAGCTCCGAGTCAAGCGAAAGTGGTGACGAAGGAACAAGTGCAGAACTGACGTACGAAAAAGAAACAAGACCACCCTGACTAAGCAAAAGAATCATCTAAAGAAAAGAAGAAAAGATAAGAAGAGCAATCTTCCTTGTCGGAAAATGCCTGACGATAGAGTTGCTGGGAGACCAAAACAGAAATGTTGTAGAAGATGCTGTGCATTATGCATATGTAGTCTAGTGATGGTGCTTATAGTATGGTTAGTCCTGATTGTAGCAGTTCCTTACCTTATGATAATAGATAAGAAGATTAATAATGAAACTAAAGGGAGGACAGCAAACATGAAGGGCAATAGAGTAGAACTAATGGCAGAAGATGAACAAGAAATACATCATGAAATAGCTGATAAAACGACACTAGTTTAAATGTTTTTACAAAGTTATTATTTCAGTAAGTAGATACCATGGAAGTTAGTAATTGTTATATCTGTATGAAGTTACCCGAATCAGTAGCAGAAGGTCTAACATATCACCATTTACCACTGACATATGGCATATCATGTAGTGTATTAGCAAGTTTATTTTATAGAACAGGGAAACTTCAGTATTATTATTCAAACCTAGATGTGATATTTTCTGAGGTTCCGATTCGAAAGAGTATGAACCCAGTGCTTAGTAGTCAAGATGCACAGTTTATGGGAGAATTTTTCTTAACAATGAAATCAATAGACATAACACATGCACATAGACACAATCTAACATGTTCTTTACTTGAAGAAGAAAAGATATTTTTGAATTTAGTAGAAGATAGAAGACAGGATTTTCAAAGGAAAGCTTCTGAGCATAAGGCTCATTTACCACCCTGGGCCGAAAGAGAAGGGAGTTACACACCTGGCAAGGCTCAAGCTGCTATGGCTCTGGATTTCGTAAAGACAGGGAAAATTTGTCTTCATAGGTTAAAGACTGATTATAACAATGTTTTCATCGGTACCAGTGAATGTGAACACAATTTCTTAATTCTTGGAGGTTGGGGACTCAAAGGAGGAACAGATTCAGTTTTTCCTGGAATCTATTATGTGTGTGGGAATAAGGCTTACTTTAGGCTTCCTGCACGGTGGTATGGAAGTTGTTATTTTGGAATAGTATTTCCAAAGATATACCACATAAAAAGAAACACTGGGAGCAATGAAAATACTAGTGAACTAACACGTAGTAAAAGAGCTAGTTTTTCTGAAATTGTAGGTGATATATTTGGTGCATTGATACCTTCAGTGGGAATAATTCTGAACTCAAGGAAAATATGTAAATTATCTACAGTGGTTGATCGTTTATCAACGGATACTGCTGGAGGGTTTCTAATGATTAATGCGGAGATGGTTGCGATTAGATCTATGGTGATGCAAAATCGACTTGCTCTTGATATTATATTGGCAAAAGAGGGCGGAGTCTGTAAATTATTGAAGACGAAACACTGTTGCACTTATATTCCTGATAAGAGTGCAGAAATTGGAACGTATATACAGAATATAACAAAACTTGAGAATGAACTTAAACCACTGGAAGTTGATAGTGTATGGGAAAGATTGACAAATAGTATCTCGTCAATTGGAACCTGGTTTGCTAATGTAGGGAGAGGACTTATAGGTCAAATATTAATACCCTTAGCAGGGATAGCAATAATAGTACTGTCAATAACAATATGGTGCAAATGCTGTAGAAAGAATGGAACATATAAGGTGACAGGAAGAGGAAAGAAACGAAAAATAGATGAAATCGAACTTGAAGAATGGAGAAGTGAATTATACAAGAAATTAAAAGGAGATTGTAAAAATGGAAAGTGTAAAAATGAGAATGAAGTAATTTGCTAGAAGTTGGCATCTGATTGAGGGTAGTGTTTTGATGGCTCAGAAACGCCATCAGAGAGGGAATTGATGGAGCAAGGTTTCATAAACGAAACTTGCTTGTATTCAATCCTTCTCACAGTATTAATTTATTAAAAACTTGTATTGTTAATACTAACCTTTGCATTCACGACTCGAAAGGGAAGGACGCTTGCCTATGTGTTTTACTAATGAGTAACCCTTGTCTGTAATCCAAAATGGCCGCTAAGCGCGGGAAAACTCAGTGCGCATGTCACAACCAGATCACATGGTGTGACGTCTTTCTTTGCTTGGTGGGAAATCTCTGCTTCTGCGCAGTGTGCACTAAAATGGCTGCTTGATGTTTTCACATGCTTCAGCTTGCTCTCATGTCATTACTAAATTGTCGTTTCTTAACGCTACTAATGCGGGATAGAATTTATAATTAAATGGGAATAGAGTAGAAAAAGTGGGCATACAGTGAAACATTTTATTCTGTGATTTTAATATTTTCTTCTTGCACTTTTATTAGTTCGCAAACTTGGGCCTGGGTTGGTGACCTGAAACTCGAGAGGCAAATGGTTCTGCGCATGTGTCCTGTGTGCCTGCCAAATGAAGTCAACCTGGACGTCGTCCAAGGCCACGACCCGATGGCCGAAGATGCTGTACTCTTGCCTTTCCTGTTGCACATTGATACATTGTATATGAAGAATGTTTTACATTTGTCGTGAGACGGGTGGGAAATAAAGCGAATGTATTAATTTGAAGGGGCGGGAATTTAAAAACAATAGGCTTTACAATTTAGGTCAAATCGATGTGGTGCGAGAATCCACCCCCTGTCCCTGTCCAATCAGAAGTAGTGGTCCCATATTTTGGCAACATTAAGGGGAGGTACATGGGTGCGGAAGGTATAACAGATATAGAATTAGCTAATTAGTTTAGTCGGAGGTCTTGAAGTTGGAGGAAGGAGATGCTGCAAGAAGAGTAGGCGTCCATGCTGACAAGCTTAGAGCTCCAGACTGCCATGCTGATCGGTTGCTGACTGAATCCCTGTCCTGAAGAGGTCCTGAGGAGGGGGCGACGGAGTCCATTAGAAGGGAGAATCGAGGAGAAGCTGAGTACCAGAGAGGGGAACGGCGCAGGCGTCGTTATAGAGAGGTCACCGGTCCTGTCCTGATCCTGGAGGAGGTCTTTGCTCTTCATCCTTCCTGGGTCCTATTCTTTCCAACTCCTTGGCTAAGGGGTTTGGTTCTCGCATTTAGGTAAATATAATGCAACCTTTAGTTGCGCTGCTGTCTCTATCCTCTCCTTTTCCTTAAACACCGTCATTGATTAGCAATAATCATTTCTATGCTTTATCTTGGGTATTGCGATCAAGTACCGTGTGGTTCTGTATTTTACTCTGCTAAAATCTTTAGATAAACATTTTAAAACTTCCTGACTCAGTGATTATTTCAGGATTATGTACTGTAATGAATGTCACTCATTTTAAACTTCCCAATTAGCAAAGGATCCATTGGTAAGTCATTACTCTTCAATCAGAAGGTAATTGGTAGCAGGGATTTTGATAAAGAGTACAACTGACACCCCAGCGTAAGTATTAGCGTAGTATGAATGTATGGGCCCAAGTGAGTGTTTTGTGTATGAATGCTGTTTGCTAATATCGCGCTGGATCAACCCAACACGGCTTCAGACCGAATCACTCAACTGAATCAGCTTTAGTTATGGCCACAGAGGAAATCCGCAAACAGCTAGATAGCGGGGGGAAGGCCGTTCTCATCCTACTTTCTTTCTCAGCCGCGTTCGACACCGTTAATCATCTGGTGCTAACGCAGAGGCTGGAGTCAGTAGGAATAAAAGGGACGGCTCTAACCCTGCTCACTTCCTTCCTTACGTTGAGGGAACAAAGATTATGCTGGGGAAGTTTTACATCAGAGGTTTTCTCACTCCCCTGCGGAGTCCCCCAGGGCTCAGCATTGTCTCCTACTTTGTTTAACATCTTTGTTACCCCTTTGGTCAGGCTGATTCAAGCTCATGATCTTTCAAAAGTATCTTAAGCAGATGACACACAGATAGTTCTATCTATCTATATCTTTGTGCGCAGACGTGGTGGCTGGTCAATTACACAACACTCTGACAGACATCATTAGATGGATGCATCAAAACTTCCTCAAGATAAATACAGATAAAACGGAGGTGGTAGAGTTTGGAAAGGGACCCACACTCTGGAATAACCTCTGGTGGCCAGCAGAGACAGGTCTTTGTCCGGACCCGATCAACAAAGCTAGAAATCTAGGAGTTTTGTTCGATGCTCTGCTCAGCTTTTCGGAACAGATTAATTCGGTTACATCCTCCTGTTTCTTTCTTCTAAAAATCCTGCGAAAGATCCTCCCTTTCGTTCTACAAGAATTGAAAAAAAAACGTGATTGTTGCCCTGTTCCTTTCCGGAATAGACTATTGCAATGCCCTTTTTTTGGGGGCATTTGATAAACGTCTACTATCGAAACTCTAGTCTTTGCAGAATGCCGCAGCTCGGGTGTTACTTAACATTCCCAAATCTCATCCCATATCCAACAGCATCAGGGACCTCCACTGGCTACCGGTCCAGCAAAGGATTATGTTTAAGGCACTCTGGTACACAAAGCACTGTTTGGGGGAGGGCCTTGTGGCTAAAGAAACTTTTTTCCTGGTATATCCCATGGCGGGACCTAAGATCGGCAAATTCTGGGCTGGTTCATGTTCCTATGATCCAAAGGGCCAGGTGGGGTGGGCGAAGTCTTTCCTATCGGGTAGCGAAACTTTGGAATACGCTGCCGGTTGCAATAAGACTGCAATCAAATAGATCCTCTTTCAGGACGGTGCTTAAGACTTCTCTCTTTCCGCCCAAGTAAACTGCAATATCTCCCCTGCCTTTTAGATGATACACACGCTACTTCCAGCGCCAAGACGCCTCGGCATTCGTTGCGCTTTACAAATGCTTACTTACTTACTTACTTTACTTACTAAAAGCGCATACTGAAAGCAGTGATTTTGTTTTCTTTTTTTCACTGGTAGAGGCGACAGACATATTGGCTTTACCAGTGCTTGTTTCACTTGAGATTTTCCCTGTTGTCATCTGGTTCCTCCACTTTTCTAGTTTAAATTGGATTCTCTTAAAGACAAACCTCTGCATCCCACTGACTTCTGTTAATTTACCTGTAAACATAGGGTATACTCAGAGATAGCTGCACGGCCGCCTTAGGGTGGCACAGAAACCATGCACATGTTATTTTCCAATCAGACGGCAATTGATTGTGAGCTTTCTGCTCTGCACCCCAAAAACAGGATTGTGTGTTCCACTGCAAATTTGAGGATACACTCCACCGGCGAAACTTCTGAGGATCCATCAGGACTGGGGGCCCGATCCAGGCGTACAATGCCCATTGGGCTGAATGAGCTCAGCCCCCCTCCCCCCCCGGCTGCTGCAGCTGTGGGCTCGGCTGGGCAGTGTCTGGAGTCTTATCTCTGGCACGCCCAAGTTTTTCACAGGTCTTTAAAGACCATTTGCATATTTACATACCTTTGTAAACTGGTTCCAGTACCCCCTGGGCCCCCACTCTGCCTATTCCTTACATTGTATTTTACATTTACTGCCGTAGTGTGAGAATGCTTTTCATGAAAAGGAATATAAAGTAGGGTTGCCTAAAGAAAATTGCCAGCAATGTGTTGTTTAAAGAGCCCGCAAAAACCTCGTCTTGACACTAAATAGGGTTATTAATAAAAAAGTATGTATTCATTTGTAATGTGACTTCTCTGTCTTTGTTCCCTTTAATTATTAGTCATGGATTATTCAGGCTGCCCTAGAACACAATTAAAAGTGCTTTCTATTTATATTTGCTGTTCGAAGTGTGCACAGATAAGTGCTGAAAATATGACTTTAGGTAACTGCTTATTTTTTTATTTTTTTAACTCTGTTTATTGAAAATATACATAAATCAAATAAAAACAAAACTGGTGCAGTTGCAAAACAAAATACAGTTCCTGAGGACAGCAGGAAACATGAATGAAACAAAGGAATACATTGGGTCAAAGGAAAACACAATGATATCATCAATCCCTGCGACAGCCAGCCTATGGTGTTACGTTATCAACTACGTCGATCGTCTCGTCAAGTGGAGTACAAATATAACCTCTACTTTCATTCCAGGGGCCCCACACCTTGGTCCATTTACCCGGGCAACCTCTGATTTCGTACACCTCCCTCTCCGCTTGCATGCACCAGTCCATGTCCGATGCCCAATCCGCGTGTCTAAGTGCAACCCCCCCCTTCCAGGTTCTAGCAATATTGCGTTTGGCGATCATACATCCCAGTGTAACCCAGAGACGTTCAAACCTGGTTAGGTCAGTGGCTTCCCAAACATTCAAAAGACAGAGACGTGGGGATACATCAATTGATTTAAGGCATATTTGGGACATGGCGGAAATCACTCTTCCCCAATATCTCTGAAGGTCGGGGCAATCCCACCATTGATGAAGGAAAGTACCTAACTGTCCGCAGCCCCGGGGCAATCCGGAGAAGACAAGAGACCCATCTTAACGAGTGCTGAACTGGTGTAGTATGCCCTATGCAGCAGTTTAAGTTGTATCAATTTAAAACGAGAACGGATCGCCACCTCCCGAGGTGATGCCAAGGCCTCCCTCCACTCTTCGTCATCGAGGTCTCCCACCTCATCATTCCATTTTGCCCGTAATTTACCCATGGAGTCGGGCATATTATTAAGAATCTTACGGTATGTCAGGGAAATCGCCTGGTCTGGGAGGTAATCATCCAGTAATCTATCTTCTAATGGTGAGGAAACCGGCAGGTCAGAGCCTCTAGGTAGCGCCTTTTGTAGTGCACTACGTACCTGAAGGTACCGGAAAGTTTCCCCCGCCTGAAGATGGTATTGCTGTTGTAAATCACTAAACGGGACGACTCCCCCCCCTAGTCCAAAGGTCACCCACCGTCGAGAGGCCAATTAAGTCCCATTTGTCAAACCCTGGGAACCTCAATAGCATGCCTAGCTGAAGAGACTCAAGCAACGGGGTGGCCTTCGTAATCTTACCTTTCCAACCCAACGCCGCAGTGGCCGAGTACCATAAAGAGACCGTAGTAGAGGTCGGAGTGTACTTAGGTGCATATTTCTTCCCGCCATACAAAGCCCTGAGAAAGGTACCCGAAGACATATTATACCTGTCCATTGTGTACGCCGGGTCAGCTATGGGCCGATGCATCCAGTGGTTGAGAACCACCAGTTGCGCAGACCAATAATAATATTTAATGGCAGGCAGGGCTATGCCCCCATCATACCAGCTTTTAGTGAGCTTGGCGAGAGCGATTCTGGGTGTACCATTATTCCATAATAAGGAGCGTACCTCTGACTCAATAGAGAGAAAGTATTGGGAAGACACCAAAAAAGGCGTATTCTGCAATGCATAAAGAAATCGGGGAAGTGCCATCATTTTATAAAGAGCGGCTCTACCCAGGAGTGTGAGAGGTAAAGATTTCCAGTGTTGCACATCGGCAAGGAACTGCTGGAGTGGAGGGATTAAGTTTTGACGGTGGAAAACACCTTCATCTTTGGTGATACATATACCCAAATACCGAAAACCCTCAGTGACGATCTGGGCCGGACAACCCAATGGGAGGATCGGTGGCTCACCGCTCAAGACATAAACCAGAGATTTATCCCAGTTGATCGTATAGCCGGAATATTGTTGGAAGAGGGCGAAAATGTGTAGCACTCTATGGATTGAAGACCGGGGTCGGGCCAAGTAAAGTAGAATATCATCGGCATAGAGGGAAATTCTCTCCGTCCAATCTGGTGACCAATTCAAACCCCGAATCAGGGGGTCACCTCTAATCCATATGGCCAGGGGTTCTAGGGTTAAGGCGAAAAGAAGAGGCGACAGGGGGCATCCTTGTCGCGTGCCCTTACCCAGCTCAAAAACGGCTGACCGGCCTCCGTTTACGGTAACCCGGGCCAATGGGCGGGCGTACAGTAGGCGCACCCAGGATATAAAACGAGCGCCAAACCCATATCTCTCCATCACCGCAAACAAAAAGGGCCATTCAATCATATCGAAGGCCATCTTAGCATCCAAGGACACTATCACTGAATCCTCCTGAATAGTGGAGGCCCAGCCCAGCACCCCAAACAAACGACGCAGATTGAGCGCTGTATTTCTGGCTGGCATAAAGCCAGATTGATCCGGGTGGATCAATTTGTGAAGACATGGGGAGAGGCGAAGGGCCAAGAGTTTGGCCAATATCTTGACCTCAGGGTCTAAAAGAGAGATCGGTCTATACGAGGAGCAGCGGTCCGGTGGTTTTCCCGTTTTATGGATGACCACAATATTGTATTGTATTGTATTAAGCACTTGTAAAGCGCACTGTCGCCCAAAGGGTATCCTGGCGCTGTCGAACATATGCTCAAGTCAGCCATGAATGGATAAGCGGCCATGAGCAGATTGATCGAGGCAGGCTAATTATGGGAAAGTTCATTCCCTGGGAAAGAGCCAAGTTTTGACTCTTTTCCTAAACTGCATCAGATCTTCTGACTGTCTGATATTGGTGGGGAGTTTATTCCAAAGCTTTGCTGCTGCAATGCTGAAAGCTCTCCCACCTGATGTTATCTTTCTGAATTTAGGCACCTTAACCAAATTGGCCGAAGATGAGCGTAAACTCCGGGTGGGGACATACCATGCAAATTTGTACTGCATGGGTTTAGGTCCAACACCATGCAGAGCTTTGAACACAATATTGAACACAATATTGGCCAATCTCTGTGTCACTGGCAAAGTACAGAGGGACACTCCTTCGTCATACATACGCACCAAAAAGGACGCGATAACGGAGGCGGTAATTTTGTAAAGTTCTATTGGGAGGCCACTCGGACCCATGGCCTTCCCAGATTGTAGTGCCCCAATGGCTTTGGAAACCTCCTCAGAGTTCAGATCGGCGTCAAGGTCTGATACCTCTTGTGGATCCAGTTGTGGTAAGGGTAACGTGGAAAACATTTCAGCTGCCGCGGCCTGGGTGGATGTGGATGAGGGGGTATAAACAACTCTGAAGTGATTGGCAAAGGCTTCTGCAATCCCGAGCTTATCGTGGTGCCGGACACCCTGCAGGTCTAAAATCTCCGCCACACATCTATTGGCCAACTCCTTCCTATCCAGCCACGCCAACAACTTACTAGCTTTATCGCCAATATCGTAAAGACGGTGCTGAGTGGCTCGATAATGGATCCTAGCGGCATCTTCAGCTATGTCTCGGTATTCTTTCTGCTTTATAGCCAATGTATGGGAGACTTCCGAGGATGCGGAGGCGGCCATATCGGCTTCTAAAGTTGTCACTTCCTTCTCTATATCCTGTAGTTGTTTACACTTCTCCTTCTTATGCCCTGCCACAGCTGCCACTCCGCACCCACGGATCACAGTTTTATATGCCTCCGACAGTATTACGTCGGAGGCGACAGAACCATAGTTATCAGTAAAGTAATTTTGGGTGGCGTCCAGCAATTTGGTGCGTACCGCTGGTACGTGAAGATACCAAGGCGGGAGCGTCATTTCACGGCAGTTGGGGGGGGAAATGCCTCCATAATAGGTAACAATAGGTGAGTGGTCGGAAATACCCCTCGGAAGAAAAGTAATCTCCCCAAATTGTGGAAGCTAGGTTGCCTTACAGAACAAATAATCAATGCGAGACATACTCCTGTGTACCCCGGAGTGAAAAGTGTATTGCCTGGACGTTGGATTACATACACGCCATACATCAATCAAGCCTAAGGCGTCTAAAAATTCCATTAAGTGCTTGCCAGGTGATTCCCCCCGTTTAGGCGGCAAACGATCAAGGTCACCACTAAAGGCCGCGTTACAGTCACCGCCCACCAGCATGTCACCCTCCGGTAAATTGAGCAGGTGTGAGCCAAGATCGGTCAGAGTGGAAGAATGAAGCTTGGGGGGGACATAAACAGATATTACATTTAAAAGCCTCCCCTTCCCACTTCCCAGAGACCGAGACAAATCTACCCAGGGGGTCGGAAGTGATTTTAGACACCTGGAGTGGGAGGGAGGTGCGTACCAGAATGCCCACCCCTCTAGACCCACGGGTATAGCCCGCATGTGCAATCAGTTTATAGCCCCACCTATTAAGTGCACAGTAGAAGGTGCCCTGAACATGCGTCTCCTGAAGCAAAATCAAGTCTGGGGACTGTCGTTTTAAATATTGCAACACTATACCCCTCTTGATGCGGTCTCCCAGTCCGTTCACATTCCACGAGAGTATTTTGAGGCGGCCCCTGGATGGACTAGGATTACAGTCTTGACTCATTAAAAACTGTGAAAGTGAGGCCCCCCACCCCCAGCAAGTGAAAGAGCACGAGTAAACATTCTACTCTGGCACATCACAAATGAGCTTTGAAAATTGCAAAGACCACAAACCCAGGACCCAACTGGTGTTGCAAATAAGATTGTTCGAGAAACTGTACCAAGTAAAACGAAATGAATAAAAACCCTCAGAAAAACCACAAAAATCCCAAATTGTAACCCTGGATTCCCCCCCCCCACCCTGCTCCCCTGCAACGTGGACTCAACACTGCCCACCACCCAATTTGCAGAGCGCCTGTAATCCCCGTTCATCTAAACTAAGGAGGGCGTGTACGCTGCCGAGCCACCCGCGTGACCACCCAACAGACCCACTAACCAAAATAATGGAGCAGCCGTTACATTTGCTATCAAATCCTGAGGCCCTGCAGCATATGCAAATAAAGTACTACTCAACCCCGACCCCTCATAACGCAGCAAAACAAAATGACAGATTAGCATAAGTCCAATAGGGTTTAAGTCCCAAAAACAAGTGCAAGGAGAAGAACGTTAGCCCACCCACTCCCTGACATGTGAATCAATACTCATCGTGACCGGATAACTGTCTGTGTCCAACACAGTTCCAACATTTCGTTCAAGTCGTGGACGCAGTGGACGTACTTCGAGAATCAGCCAGTCCCATTGCCACCTGAGCGGTCCTGTGGACTATCCAGTCCGTGCCCCTGAGTGGGGGACGAACGGTGACGGGCGGAAGAAGCACGCCAGTTCTCAAGCCAGTCCCAAGTCTCCTCCGGGGTCTGAAAGAAACGCATTTTCCCATCCGCCAGGACTCGCAGCTTAGCTGGAAAAAGCATGGCATACTTGAGGCCCTCCTCTCGGAGGGCTCGCTTGACCTCCAGGAAGGACCTCCGTTGTTGTTGCACTTTAAAGGTGAAGTCCGGAAAAAAGGTAATAGTGGCGTTGTCGAGTTTCAGAGGTGGACCGGTCCTGGCCGCCTGAAGAATTATATCCCGATCCCGGAAGTTGAAAATTCGTGCCAGCAAGGGTCTTGGAGGGGCTCCTGGCCTTGGGGGACCCCCGAGCACCCGATGCGCCCGTTCCACAGAGAAGTATTTCGAGAGGGATCGAGGTTGCAGATGTTTCTGTATCAACTCCTCCACAAACAAGTCTGCGGTCTGCCCCTTCGATTTTTCAGGAACCCCCAAAATACGGACGTTAGTTCTCCGAGCACGCCCCTCATAATCCTCCAGCTTCGCCTCGAAGATGGACGCTTGGGCTTCCAGGCGCTTGACTGTAGCTTCAAGGGACTTTGATGAAGCCGATAAAGTTTTGACAGAATCCTCCGTTTCCTTGACTCTGTCCCCCATTTTGCGAAGGTCGGCGCAGATGAAAGTAATTTCAGTCATGGCGGTATCTATTTTAGCCTCCAACGCTGTGCGCACTCCCAGGATGGGCTCCATTACGTCCACGAGGGATGGGCCCTCAGTCGGCGTCGGTGGCTTCTCCCCAGTCCCCGCCTGTTCATCCTCCGCAGCCCCGGTCTTTGAATGCGCAAACTTGGTCAATTTGGCCAGGCCCGATTGTCGAGTCCCTTTATTGGTAGCCATATCGCTAATGTCGCAACTGACGACTGACCATTGTGGGCAAAGCTGGACACCAGCGCGCTCCGAGAGAAGATGGGGGGGCCCCTTGCCCCACGCGGGTCAGACCGGAGACCGAGTCCGCCACCTCCCTGTATCCAACTGCGTAGGGAGGGAGGGGAGAAGCCGTTACTGCGTCACTGCAGTGGTCCCACCAGGGAAACTGGCCCGCAACTGAGATGCCTGACACCAACACCCAGCAAATAGGTAATCAACACCCAGCACCCAGCACACACCCCGGTGGCTTTCTGGAGTGGTCGGGCCCGCAGTCCAGCGACAACTGCCTGAGCTTGAGATGACCCCCCTACGCAGACTCACCTCCGTGAGGGAAACACTGTCCAACTGTCCATTAGCCGGTGGGGGGCGAGCACTGCTGCACGAAATTTGGGGCGAAGTCCTTCTCAGCTCCCAATGCCCACCCCCGCCTGTAGAGCGAGAGAGGGGGGGGCCAAGGATCAGGGGCCGAGTACCGCGCTTCAAATGTTCGATAAGCAGGCCGCGCCGGAGTCCGTCCGGAACACAGCCACGTCCCACTCCACTCGTGGTGGGTCCAAGGAAATGCGTCAGACAATGGCGCCCACATCGTTCCTGATGAAAGGCGCGCTCCGGAGCCCACCCGGCGCAGCGCCGCCTCAAGCTATCCACGCGGTCCCCCCGATGTTCCCAGGGGGGCCCGCCAGCCACTTCACTGCCCCCGGCTGCCGGAAGGACGACGCGCCAAGGTCGAGGGCCGCCCGCACTCGGGGCCCAGGAGTAGCACCGGCACTCGCGTGATTGCCTTCCAGATGTCTGCACGCCCTGCACGTCCCTGCGGCCCCGGCACGGGATTGCTTCACCGAATCTCTGGATCCGCTGCCTCAAACGCCGTCAGGAGAGGATCGGGGAAGTCCTCAGAGCAGTGGCTGCCCGATTCTCGACAGTGCTCACGGCTGCAGGATGTTTTAACAGATTTTTTGGGGTTGAAGGTGGCTCAAAGGCTCAGAGCCTCGGAGCTAAGCAGCCATCGTGGTTGTCGGCAAGCCAAGCCCCCGTATTTGCTTATTTTTGTACCGTCTGGGACATTAAAATAATAAGCTGGCAACCCTAATCATAAGACTGGAAGTTTGTTGCAGGATCCGCACATTATTTATTTCCTCACCCTCGATCCCTGATTAATGCCATAATAGCAGGGCTTTAAGTGGGCCAGGTCCTGCTGGTGCTCACCCACCAGCAGTTCGTAAAAGCAGTTGCCGAGACGGCTCCCTATGAGGCTCTCCATTTCCACCCTCACACTCAGACTCGAAAAAAATAATCTTAACTCTGCAGTAGTTCACTGTTTTGATGTAACTTTTATTTTTTTGCAGTTCTTTATTGCTAAACTTAAAGTGCTTTACATGAGCACCAACAAGGACATCTTCATTTACTTTTTGGTAGGCACGGACGATTAAGTGATTTGACCAGAAACACAGGATGTTGAGTAACCCTGGGCGTAGTTTGCGTAGTGGCGCTACGCTACGTGAAGTGCACTTCGCACTACGCAAGCTACGCGTAGCTACGCGAACTGCGTAGTGCGGTAGGGAAAATGCAGTTCGCACTGATTGCACAGTGCCGGATGCTTGTCCGCACTGTGCAATCATTGCAAACGGCATCTTGCACAGTGCAAGCGGTCGTTTTCTGCCGCTCGAGTAGATTTGTACTCGAGCTGCAGTTTTCTCAACGCGGACTGGTAGTTTCTTATCGCGAGCGGTCGCGAGCATAGGCGACCACTCGCAATGAGAAACCTGACCTCCCCGCGTTGAGAATCTCGCCGGGAGGTTTATTTTCCACGCTCGCGATCGGCAACTTGATGTTGTTGATCGCGAATGAGGAAAAAGTTTCGCCGGGATGCCATTTTGCTCGCTCGCGGTCGCCAACTTGACGTTGAGGACCGCGAGCAAGCAAAAAATGCCCACTACGCTACGTGTTTTTGCACTGTGCTACGTGCAATTCGCGTAGTAGCGCAAACTACGCGAGGGTAGCCTAGTCCTACGCCCAGGGTCAATGTTGACCCGACGCTGAGACTCAAACCTGCTTCCTCAGCTCCAAAGTTGGCAGCTCTAGCCATTACGCCACAACATCTTGCACAAGAACTCAAGCATTTTCAATATTGTATACAACTAAGCCATAGTTGTATGTATGCATGTGGTATATTTATATTATACAACTAACAACCTTTGACAAAGCCAATAGTCCTGACTTGTTGTAGGTGTAATGTTACTTATGTGGAGGCAATAACTGAAGCAGCAGTCGGGTGGCACATTATGCTGAGCACAGATTTTTAGGATAAATGTTTTAAGCCACGTCCTTAATTATATTGCCCCTTTGAGAGACCCCTTGTAGGAAGCTGGCTCTGTATATACTATACCAAAATGAGGCATAGTGTGCACAGAGTCCAGTGGAACCCCAAAGGTAGGTAGAAGTAAAAGTAGATAGCACCTTACTCTCTATTTGCGGTAGTGTGGGCGAGAAGTAAAGCTTTATCAGAGGGTAGTGTTAAGCATTTATTGTACACACTCAGGCAAGAAATGATGTCACACACTCAAAGACTGAACAATTTGTTTGTATAAAAACAATATTTAGTTATTTTAGTTCTAAAACCAAGCCAGACCTGGTGCAGGTAGGTGAAATAATACTTAGCAAAATCTTATGCAGTGATTTACAGTTGAATGCAGGTTCAAATGCAGTTGGTTGATTTACAGGTAAGTAAACAGTTTGAAATTACTTTTTAGTTACTTTACAGATTACTGTGCATGTTACTTTTTAGATAACTTTTTAAGTTACTTTTGCTAATCAGTGTGATATGCCTAGACATCACTGAGAGACATTTCCTAGACAAAAGGTAAGTAATTGAGTTTTTACGCATATGCAGTTTTTCAATGTTCCATACAAACCAACTCCACACTTAGAAGAATTTTCAAGGGAAAGCAGTCAATGCAATCCTATGGGAGGAAATGAAGTTATCGGTTTGCAGGTAAGTACTGGTTAGTGGGATTTGGTATTCTGGGGTTAGAACCAGGGTTTCCCCAGGGTCGAGGATGCACTCTCAGAACACCCTCAGCGGCACTAGGGCGGCCGGGTGCAGAGTGCTGAGGCCCATTGTTATCCAATGGGGGATAGGGGGACTCCGGTTGGTGGCTGCTCACAAGCAGGCCACAAGGTTGTGGGAGCAAAGCTCCTGGTGTTAAACTCAGGGCAAAGGGGGGTCCGAGTTAGCATACAAGGTGCACCCACAGCGGCACCGGGGCGGCCGGGTGCAGGGTGCTGTTTTGGCGTCGGGTGCCCTGTTGTTTTTAACCAACAGCTGGGCAGTTAAGTTGGAGGGCTCGGGGACGTGGTGCACCTCAGCTTCTCTTCTCCAGGGCGTAGGGCAGCTGGATGCAGGGGTGTCTTTTGAGGTCAGATTTCACCTTACTGGGCCACTCGTGGTTGGGGGGGGTCTCCGTGCAGAGGCTGCAGGCGACGTCGGGGAGTCCTGCAGGGGTCAACCCACAGTGGACTAAGACTCTGATGCGCTGGGGGACCTCGCTTCGATCGGTGGGCTACCCAGATTCGGGCCGTAGGCGTCGGGTGCAGTGGTGGTTCCAGCCGTCGGGTTTTGTTTGTCCTCAGCAGGCTCAGAGTCTGTCTTGGGAGTTTCTTTTGAACAGAGCTGCTGTTCACAGGAGATCCGGTCTTTGCTGAAGGCAGTCAGTCCTCCCAAGGGTTCTGGAGGTCACTGGCTGCAGGGCAAGGCGACTTTTGGTGCAGGATCTCTGGAAACTGCAGATGGGGTGGTAGGGCTGGGGCCAAGTCAGTTCTTCTCTGCAGTCTCCTCTGCTGGGCGTCTTCTTTCGTCCTTCTTCTTCTTAGGTTGCGGGAATCTGTCTTCTTGGTTCAGGGCTGCCCCCTAAATACTGAATTTAAGGGACGCTTTAGGGGTCTCAAGGTCAGTAGCCAATGGGCTACTGACCTTAGGGTGACTACACCCTTGGTGTGTTCACCCCACGTGGGGGAGTGGGCACAATCCCTAATCCTGATTGGAGAGTGCCTGCCATCTGTAAGATAGCGAGCACTGAAGAGTGGGCTTCACCTCGCCTCCCCCACCAGAGGGGTTGGAATTGGCAGAGGTGGGCACACCTTCTGGGCTGTGCTAATTGTCCCGCCTGTCTTCCTGCCAAAAAGGAGGGAAGATAGGAATGGGGCCTGCTCCTGATAGCAGGAGAGGCTGGGGTCACGTTACAAAGGCAGCAAGGCCTTTGAAGCTCCCCTGCCACAGATGGCTCTTCCTGGCCTGGGGGAGGTGTGACCACCTCCGCCCAGGAAAGGCTTTGTTTCTGGGCTCAGGGAGCAAAGGCTCCCACCCCAGGGGTCCAGAAACATGTCTCGTGGTGGCAGGCTGGTGTGTGCCAGTCAGGGAAACCACCAGAGGCTGGGCGTTTTTCAGGGGGCATCTCTAAGATGCCCTCTGAGCGCATTGTATAATAAATCCCACACTGGCATCAGTGTGGGTTTATTATGCTGAGAGGTTTGCTACCAAACATCCCAGAAATCAGTAATGCCATTATTGTGCTGTGGAGTTTGTAATGACAAACTCACAGACCATATACTCTTTATGGCTTTACTGCACTTACAATGTCTAAAAATGGACTTAGACACTGTAGGGGTACAGTGCTCATGCAACTGTACCCTCACCAGTGGTATTGTGCACCCAGCTAGAGGAGTGTCTTACCTATACCAAAGGCAGTGGGTTGCAGGCATGGCACACAGGAATGTGTGCCAGGTCGACTCTTCACTTTTCTCTGCACCAAAAAACGCGGCCTGCAATGGCAGTGTGTGTGTGTTAAGGTACAGGACATCTAAGGGTGACACAAGACGTGCTGCAGCCCTTAGAGTCCTTCCCTGGTCACAGTGCCCTTGGTACCCATGGTACCTTTTACAAGGGACTTACATGTGGCCAGAGGTGTGCCAATTGGGGGTTCAAAGGTACAGTTTTGGGAAAGAACATAGGCCCTGGGAACCTGAATGGCAGGGAGCCAGGGCACATCAAGTCAAAGTGCATTAGAAATCTAAAGTGTGTGGGGGGGGGGGGTTACTGCAACAGAAACCCAGCTTCCTACACTCCCCAGTTTTTTCATCCCACTTAAAGCCCTGCATAATAGCAATAGTTTAACTTATATCTGAAACTCTATGCTGCCGTCAATAGCATGCTGAGTTACTTCAAGTGTCTGGGAATGCACCCTGCATTCAGATAACTCAATCCTCATTCTCGCCCTTCACTTTTACGCTCACCCTGCACTCACAGCAATCACAATGCACTCACACTGATCGCCATGCACTCACGCCATTCACCCGCTCACCCTGCACTCACAGCGATCACTCTGCACTCACAATGCACTTGCGCTGTTCACCCTGTACTCACCCTGTAGTCACACGAACACACTACGCACCCGCACCCATGTGACACTTCACCCACCTAGCTCCCTCACTGCTCAATCTGCAATCTCACTCACACAAACCCATTCACTAACCATGCATTCATTCATCCCACTCTGCACTTACATCCGCACCATATGGTCACCTCACTCACCCTGCAGTCACTCCTCTTACCCTACTCTCACACTGTTGCATCGCTCACCATGCACTCACATGGGCCACTCCTGACACCCACACAGTGCAGAAGATTAATGTGCCTGCTACAAAGAACGTGTACCATGCAGATCACAGAAATGAGTGTGAGTGTACTATGAGTAGCGCTATAGAAAAATCAAATGTTTGTCAGAAGGTGCTATAGAGAGATGAGGTGCATTGTTGGTGAGTGGTACTGAGGGAATTCATGGAAAAAGAGGAAATGGGGGAGGGGGTCCAAAAAAAGTGTTGCACTGTGTGCGACTAGTGCTAGGGCCAGCCCTGGCTGGGAGTGTTAGCCCCCCTCCCCCCAGAAGTTCGGGTCTAGTTGCGCCCCTGACCCAATCCAATAAGAAATGTGAAAACTACCGGTTTAGACACGTTTGATCACTAATGAATCTGCTGCATAGACGTGCGCCTGCCCTACAGGGCCATTCTCTGATAGTGGATATGCAGAGTGCTGTTGCCTAGACTAAGGCAAGCACTTGGCATGACAGTGATTTGGATCTGCTGGTAAGTACTAATTGTGCCACAAGTGATTAAGACCAATACACACAGAAATCCTCTCTCTGTGAGCAAGGCTATAGCTTGCCCTAATGGCAATTGTCATTTAGTGAACAAACATTGGTGATTCCCTTGAAAGAATCAGAGGATTTAAACAACAGAATTACTTCTCTTCCCCTCCTCTATCAGAAACATATAAATTGCAGTTCGAAATTTGTGCTAGTAGTTGCAGGTGATGGGCACTAGCCCTCATTTTTTAGGACCAGGATTTATTTTTCATCATCTGACTTTGAGCAAGAGACAGAAAGTCAGAAAAGGGGACAGGAGATAAAATTACAATGACAGAAAACAGAGGTAAAAAAGAACCTGCCCAAGTGAGATAAAGATACAGGAAATGTAGGTAACAAAAGAAAGAGACATGATGTGGAATCAGGACTGGGCTGTAACGCCAAAGTCCTAAAATGTTTTGGGCTCCTGCACTTCTTCTATATTATATTATCATCATTTTACACCTTGTTTTAGTATTATTATTGCTATTATTGTTATTAATATTATGTTATTATTGTTACAATTATTTGTGTACTTATTATTCTTTTGTACAAAATAAGCGCTTTGGAAATGTGAGCTATACTGGACGAAACCTAATCTGATTACCAAGCATCACCTTGTGCTCCCAGAATCATGACTGATAGTACATGAGTGGATATGAGACCATGAATCACTTTATTGCTCTGATAATCACAGGTGGACTTGAACTATGGACCCCGTGCTCAGTGGATGTGTGATGGACTGTTACTGTGAGCGAAGTCATTTCCAGGCACAACACCAGGGGGTTTAGAGCAGGCAGGGACGTGAGCAGTCTTTGTATCCGGGTTTTTTCCTAATATGGAATATCTACCTGGAAGCTGCTTGAAAATGTGTGGATTGAATATGCTCAGTGATATATTGACCTCTTACCACAACATAGTGTTCTTTGGTCTGAGGACATCCGGCAAAGTTCTTGCAGGAAACTTTATGCCAATGGAACGCATTCTGTGTGTGATGTCCTTCTTCAGGCCGGTCCTGATGGCCAAGCTAGCCTCAGACAACAGAAGGAAGAGTAGAGATTTAAAGGACCCTGTTTATTACAACAAAAGTCTTCTTGTGGTTAATGTATGAAACCTTGCAAAGAAGCAAAAGTGCACCTCGCAGCTCACAAAAAGGCTTGGAAAGAGATCTCTCGTTCTCTGCCTTGAAGACGAATGAGTGCCAGACTCTCCAATGAATGAGGCAGGTAGATACTGAGTCCTGTAAACAGGGGCAGTTTACCCTACACTCTCAGGGTCTCCTCCTGAGGACCACACCTAGGGCCTGATCATTTCACACATGCATGTAACAATGAACCAACAAACACTACCGGGCTACGCTGTTGTATTAAACATGTATTGGCCAATGCACATCAAACACTGTTATGTGCTGGATTGAGGCCCTAACATAGGTGCGCTGTTTCAGAGGCTCAAATCCTTCGAGGCAGGACCTTTCACCTACATTGGCCCTCCCTTTACAAATAACGAGCAACAGAGTCTGTCCCTTATCTGACGTGTGCTCTGGGTACAGAAGACGGTCCATCCTAAATACGTCATATCCATGTCCAACAGTGACTAACCTATGTCACAACGAGTTCTTAGACAAAGACCCTTCGCTCTTGGGATTTTCCCTAGCACAGGATTATTGATTTCTCCAAGAACTCATTAAATATGCATGAACCACTATTTCCTAAGGGTTCATTCCTGACGTCTTCCTCTGACCGACTGTACGTCAATACTAACATTCCAAGGCCTCTATCAGGTATAGATATACCTCCCTTTGCCCAAGCAAACTAGAGACGACCGAGACTTTCCATGCCGACACTCTGACGTGAGACGCTGCAACCTGCATCATGCCACAGCTCCAGCTGGCAGAGGTCCTTCCACCCATCCTGGGGTGTCCAGCTCAACACCAGGATGAAGTCCCACTAAGGTAATGGGGTTAGACTAATTCCTAGGGGGATTCTTGGCTCTGTAAGACCTACACACATGCTAGGTACACTTAGGTACATCTAGTTAGGCATCATAGGGGTATAGGCTTTATCTTAATGCATTCTGCATTTCATGTATGTGTTCATTACTATTGCACAATGGTAAAACTGTACCATGCATTTTTATTTAACTGCACTGCTGGCCATATTTCTCTGCTACTGTCCAACAGTTGTCGCAGCACATATAACCAGTACTAGAACAACAACTGTGCAATAAATTTTATTGTAAACACACCCGACTGTTTCTTCTATGTACTTCTCTGAGATGAGTGACTGAATGAAAAGTAGTATATTGTTTCCACGATCCTGAGGGATCAGGGTTTTATGTTATGTGGTTGCCAGAAACTATTCCCTTCTTGTCTTCAAGAAGTTTCTAGAGGCCTCTGAGCTAGCTGGCACAGGTAATTCAGTTTAATATAATCGATAGGGACATACCGACCTTAGTCCTATGTCAAACCTATAGGTTATATTATTCCAATGCGCAGAGCCTATTAGTGAAATAGGAACTACACTACATGACGCCCAAACGTGAATTTGGCACTTATTTAACAGTAGAATCTGAGTAGTTCAGTCATGCTTATTCTCAGAGACCCCTACTCACAAAACGCCAGAGACGTCTGGAGTGGGTAGGCACAAAATTCCGCCACAGCTGAGTAGGCAATCTTCCTATGTATTGGCTGTAGGTTAATCAAGCTTGAAGAAAAAAGTTCCCGAACAATTGTGCCTTTTAAAACTTTATCTTAAAACCCTTTTTAGGACATTTTGTTTTCACAACACAATGTCTGTCGAGGCAGCTGCTCCTGTCACTGGGACACAGGTCTCAAACGACGAAGAGGAAGCAAATGCAATACATTTTGCACCCAAAATCAGGCATACACTCACACAAAAACCCCTCAGACATGGTTTAACAGACCGAGAGGGTACAGTGATATTAATAGAGGCACACGAAGATTATCAAACAGATGTGTTTTATTCTTGGGTTACATTCCCAGCAGTAAAGGCAACAACTCAGACTTTTCATTTTTACATACATGAAAAAGTCCCAGCGGTCTACACTCCGTTCGGGGAGATTAAGATTCCGCACACTGACCAGGACCACAATTTCTGGTTTAATGGCGCCCTACAACAAATAAATAAAACCAGGTTCGGTCCACTAGGTAGACCAGGAGCTACATAGCCGACATTAGCCGGCTACACACCACATCCTGACATTGACATAATGCCACAAGATGCACTGCTCTTACAACACAAAGAGTTGGTAAAACTCTTACAGAGCCATGACGCAACTCGTCATGAGGACACTTGGGGGCATATTTACGTTCCCTGGCGCATCCCTGCATATCAGCAGGGATGTGCCAGGGAAAATGCGGTACGCAAGTTTACCCTTGCGCCACGTCCGATGCGCCGCATTTACAATGCGGCGCATTGAGGCGCAAGGATAAGCAGATGCGTGACGCATCTGCCGGCGGAAGGTTGGCGCAGTGCTGAAGTTGTGTCGCAAGCGCGACGCAACTCCAGCACTGTTCCAACCTTCCCTATCCCTAACATGGTGCGTCAATCCTTACGCCTGCTTGAAGCAGGCGTAAGGATTTGACGCACCAGCGCCGGAAAGTGACTGCGTGAAATCTTGTAGATTTCACTACGCTACTTTTCCAAGGCGTACCTGCGCCGGAACGCCCCCCTGCGCCGGTAGCGCCCACATGAAACCTGACGCAGGTTTCATGTGGCGCAGGGGTTTACTACGTGACGCATCTCCCTAGATGCGTCACATTGTAAATATAGCGCAACGCGGTGCATGGTTTGCGTCGCCGCTGCGTCACATGCGTGACGCAACGGCGGCGCAAAAGTGGCGCAAGGGGCTTGTAAATATGCCCCTTGGTGTCCAGCCCACAGTAGCTACAAATAACACAGCTCCAACACAGAGCACTGCTACTAAAATCACTCCACAAACATTACACACAGTAATGGGCAAACTGCCCACAAAATGTGAACAGATTCCTTTCTGGGTAGCTCAGAAAATGACCCAGTTAGAAGCAGTATTTCCAAATACCACACCATTTGAAAGCATATAATGCTAACACTCTGCTTGCCCATGGGGATCACACCACAGTTAGAGGACTACACCACTTGGGGTACAGTTTTTGATGCCATATATACCAGGACTCATGGTATTCCTTCCTTAGCAGTAATTCCTGATGTCTTACGACAGATACAGAACAAGTATGGAGCTGAACCAGCTCTGACCTTAGGTATGAAGTTACTAGGTAATTACGAACAGGTATCAACAATAATACTAGCTAATATTAAAGGGGAAGCAGCTTCAGTGGCGATCCGCCAAACACCTAAGAGAGGTCAGTCTTATAGACCAACCACAAGAACTTCCCAAAATAATTGAAACTGCATATGCAGAACTGGGAAGGGACAGTTTGAGTGGGAAAGCTTTTAAAACCACAGCTAATGGGCAGTCCTGAGAAGGACAATTCTAAGCAGATACCTACTTCTTCTAAAAAGAAGTGGGATAATAATAAAAAGCAACATTTTTCAGATAAGATTCTCAGTCCCGAGGTAGGTCTCCTCAACAGGAGCCCTCTGCAAAGAGGTATAACCTTAGGAATAGGGATAATATTAGGAAACCTGACAGGTATCAGGATACTGATACACATTTCTCTCGACAAACAACACAGGGAGAGAAGGAAAGTCAGCACATAAAGAAGAGCGCCAGCAGTCCAGGGACAAGCACGCTCAGGACTCTTCTAAAACAGAAGACAAGCCACAATCCAAACCTCAATTTAAAAAGAAGAAAGTTGCAGGTCTCAAAGTTAGACATGCACAGAATCCTAAGGACTCAACTTCTGAACGGGGAATGGGCTCAGACAATGCTAGACAGAGCGGCAAAAGTAACAATAGCTCGCTAGAACCTGAAGGAATTTCTGGACAGCAAAATTGAATGATTACATCACGGTGGAAACACCAGACAAAAGGGTGAGCGTCCCACACAAGTTATATGAAATAACACTCCGCATGGAGGAGGACAAACACAGGAAAGTAAAAGGTCTCTTTGCGAAGAACCTATTGTCTGGTTTTGACATACTGTTAGCAGAACAAGATTAGCCACCAGCATTCGTCAGGGAGCGCCCAAAGGGAGAAAGTATATTTTTCCTGCATTTTCCAACCATGTTCCAGTTCACCTTAAACATACATATGCACGGGAGTGGGCAGTAGCCCAAGCTCCAGCATTGTATAAAAATCACGCTGGATGGGATGATGCCTCAACCCACCATGTGATCCCGTTAATAGTTTCACCACATGCTCAAAGACAATATCGTATTAAGCAAGAAGCTAAAAACACAGGTCAGGGAGATCTTAGATCAACTTGAATACCAGGAGATCATTGAAAAATGCACTTCACAAAAGAACAATCCCTTGTTTCACTTATCAAAACATGATAATACATTTCGTCTAGTTTTCATTTACAGACACTTGAACACTTGCACAAAGACATATGCTGTCCAACATACAGATAGTGCCGCATTAATGAATAACATTATGCGGGAAAAATACAAAACGACACTTGTTGTCTCAAATGGATTTTTCTGTCAAACTATAGCACCTGAAAACAGGTACCTAACAGCATTTAGTATATTAGAGTCCCAGCGACAATTTTTTGTCATCTCCCCCGTGGGTATGAGAACAGTTCAGGGGTATTTTCTGAAAGAGTTACTGAATGGCTAAAGCACTTTGATGAAGAAGGGTTGTCCTATTTGGATGATATTTATCTAATGGACGACCTATTGGGGAAACACTTGACCAGGCTGAGCACCATTATTATGGGATTCGCCTCTGGGGGCTACAAATTTAATTTTGAGAAATCAAAAATTGCCCACCTCTGTGTCCTTTTTTTGGGATACGAGTTTTCAAGTAAAGGGAAAAGCCTGGCAGCTAACTTTTTTAGAAAAGTGTGCGCTGCTCCAGCCTCCAAAGACATTAAAACAACTTCCAATCAGTACTGGGATTCCTAGATTTTGGCAGAACATACATTTTTGATTTCGCAGAGAGCGTAAAACCTTTCTACGACCTTTTTCAAACCTGACTTTTCAGTCAAACACTGGACACAAGAACACACCAATATTCTTTGTTCACTCCAGGAAGATATTATTGCCTCCAAACACATACACACACGTGTAAACTTGCACCACTTGGTACTCAGTATCATTTTGGGTCAATGTGGGTACACTCATTAAAGCTTTAATGAAGGTGAAACTGTACTAATCGCATACAAATCTCATCTGTACACAAACACAGAAATGAGTTTTAATTCAACAGGAAAAAATTCTGACAACCATTCAGACTGCGGTAGCAAAAGAAAGAGCACTGGCTCATGGGATGATGTATTATTGTCGTCACCCCGGTACCGGGACTAGCATTCCTAATGCCAAAGCCTTACATCCAGAATGGATACAAAGGGCTAATTCTTTTGCTGCATCAGACTTTGAATCCAGATTTGATCCAAGTTTAAAAACACAGGCATTCCTGCAATATGAGAAAGAACATCATCTACCAAATGAAATCTTGCCTCTAGACCAGTATGAATTTTTTTAAATTTACACTGATGGGTCTGCCCCACCGGCCGCCTTTGTTAAAGAACAGATGCTGGATGGCAAGTTCCGTCCTCATTGCACCAAAAAGCTACCTCTAGGTAATAGCACGGCTTGGTTGGCAGCTTTAAAAGCCCTGATACTTGCACTTGTAAACACGGATCACGAATTCCCCACACTTATAGTGTGCGATTTCTTTTACTGTGTGCAATCATGTAATAAATATTTACACCATTGGGAACAAAATGGGTTTAAAGATGAAAAAGGTGGCATAATTAAACACAAAAATTATGGGAACAGGTAGTGGAGTTGAAAAATACGACCTACCAAACAAAAACTCACGTGATTAACACACTGAGTCATCAACGTGATGGCGTGCACGTTGCAGGGAATTCATTGGCTGTAGAAGCCACACGGGCGGCTGTTCACATAGCTTCCGTAGCTGCGCACACTCGTTCAACAACGAGAATAGACGGTTAGAATATGGTGGCTGTAATTGCTTCACGCAAAGGCAGCACAGCAGTGCCTAAGAAATTTCCACTTATATACTCCTACAAGTTAGGTGCAAACAACATTCCATATGCTCAGATTCCTGGAGTGGGGGATAGAGTATTTCCAAATATGGATAGTAGGCAGGAATTAATCATTTAAAGCACACAAGGGCTTGGGCTCCGCATATTCAGGGGTAATAGCTACTATTTCTTCATTGCAAACAGTGCTATTGATGGCCAGGGTTCAGAAGTCAGACTATTGGCTTTGTCTTGAACTGCAAAATCTGCAAACAAATGCCAGGCTACACCATCGCAAGACCCGCGCAGGTCCCATTGCTAGACAGCATCAGACTGTCCACTTGATCGTGTCATGTAACAGGACCACTGTGGCCCCTCAAATTTTGAGGTGGCTTAAAAATATATCTTGGTGGCAGTGGATCCGTGCTCAAGTTTCCTATAGGTATGGCCTTAGCACTCGGCTGACGCTCAAAACTGTTATAAAAAGATTTGCGAGTCCATAACAGGAGATACGCAATCAATGTTACACCCTGACTGTGGCTCCACGCTTAGCTCTCGGGCTGACAAAGAGGCCATGGAAGGGATGGACGTAATATTGCGGTACTCCTCTCCAACGCCATCCTGGGGGAATTTAGGTAGAGGAGAGGAAGGACTGGGGCATAGAGCAATTCTTAACAGCTAGGGTATTAGGCGGGGCGCTAGTGAGGTCAAACACTTATATGGATTCAGGGGGCAATACACACCCAGCCAAGCTCTCTAGGAGGTCTGACTCCATTTACGAATGTGGGAACCTGATCATAAATGTGAAGGCACAGTGGCGGATGAAAACCATTCTGTATCTATGATCGTTTGGCTGTTTTACAGGAACTAAAGGAAACAAAGAAACAAACAAAGATTCTGTCAAAGTGAAACAGGCCGCCACTAGGAAGTCGAGGTAATGACGGCAAGACCTGTCTGAATCCCAAAAGTCAGAGATCTGGGCAGAGAGAGAGATAAAGATCGCGGACACAAAGGAATTTGGCCCCTCATACAGGAAAGCCTGTGCCAGTCCTTGAAGTGAAAGGAACAAGAACTGTACTTTTGCCGCATCTTGCCGTGAAAAAGGAAAACAGATTAATTTCAAATGAAAGAATCAAACAACACTATGTGGCCAATACTGAGCAGAGGGCCTCGTGAACTCCACAGTAGTAGACGTCCCTCTCACTACTATTCAAGAACTTCAAACTGAAAAGCTCATCACGTTTGAGAAATCAAATCCATGCAGTGTGGGACTATGCAACTATGCAATGGAACTAGTTCTCCTTGAACCAACCTTTCAAATTCAAAATAAAAGTCAAGACAACACTCAAGTTGCAATTTGGCCAAAAACAAATGTGTACACCAAAGTTTTTTCAAGAAAAGCATCAAATAATAAATGCTTCAACGTTTTTTAACAAAAACATCAAATAATAAATGCTTCAACGTTTTTTAACAAAAGCATCAACTAATAAATGCATCAATGTTTTTCAACAAAAACATAAAATATTAACTTCAACATCTGAAAGTTTTTCAGCAAAGACATCAACTATTAATTTCAACATTTCAAACGTTTTTCAACAAAAACAGCAGAAATAACTTCAACTAAACACGATGCAATTTCAACAATTGATCATACAGCTACTGGCTATTTCATTAACTGTGATACGTTTTCCATGGCTCCACGTGAACAGGAAGCGCAGCCAGTCAAAAACAAACAACGAACATGCAATTACAAACTTTTGAACCTTTTCTTTTTCCAAAAAGATACAGACCTGGCTTCACCATGGGTAGAACTATGGAGTATTTCTGGGTTCATCTTTTTCTGTTCTAGCTTTGCTTAGAGCTAGCTTTTAGTATGACTCTTAGTGGACACTTTTCTATAAAACAGTGTCAACATAAAACTGAAGCCACATCCATTTTAAATTCAAATGCAAAAGAGACTTATAAATGTATTCGGCCTGAACAAGACTTTGTATTCTAAATGATGTATTTAATCATCCGGATTTTAATTCTGATTAATGTATTTTGAACTTTCATTCATTTTTATTCATTTTATCATTCATTCAGTGATGTCATTACCTGCAGTACATTTTTCTGAAAATTGGGTTACTGATACAGTGAATAATATGCTGTCTGTTTTAGGAATAATTGCTACATTTTCAGATCATGAAATGTTAGAGATTTATTCTTATTGTGACGCTTTATACCTGTTACCTTCATTAAGGTTATCAACTCCTACACAATTGTAATGCATCTAGAAATGTGGTTGTTTAAACACCAGTAGGAACGTTGCCAAACACCACCAAACACCATCGCACGGGGGTGGAATAGTTGACATACATCAGCAGGGGCAACATTAGATGCCATTTACAAAACAACAGGACAGACCCAGTTAGGAAAGTATGGATGGTTTGGCCCTTTGACACAAATACCTGTCACAAAAATGATTCCTGAACATCACCAAGGGACTCAGTATATATAAGCCAGACCTACGTTATGTACAGATAACATCCAGAGGTAGTGAAATCCTGCAGTGTAGGAAAGTTTTGCCCTTTTTGGCTAGAAGCCCCAACACTGAAAGAAGTGAACCAAAGGTTTCCTTTATAAAAATCAAATGCTTTGAGCAATCTGAAAACCATGCTTCTGCAGCACTTTTAGTTTTCATTTCACCTCAGCTAAAGAAATATTTTTTCTTTTTTGCAAAATAGCACTCTTAAATACAGACTGCCCCTCTTTCCTTTTTGATACATTTTATCTTTCACACACAAGCAGTGTGATGCACCTTGGGAATACCTTGCAAACAGGAACTATGCTTTTCATGGTTTCTAATATTTAAAAGAGCAGTCTGAAAAGACTGCAACTGCAACATACCTGTTCTCTGATGCCTGTTTTTTGCAGTGAAGAATGCGTGGTCATCATCTGTCTGACACTTCCAAAGGAAACACCAGCGGCATTTACCACCAGGCTGGAACTGCTGAAGTCCCATGCTTGGCTGTGTCCCAAGCGTATTCCCATTAAAATCAAGCATTCCTTGCAAATCCAAGGTATCGATTACAGCACCGGCTGCCTCAGAACCAGCAACTGGCAGCACTGCTCATTCTGTGCTCCCACAACGATTCTGCGAGGTATTACAAAGGTCCGTCCCCTGCAGTAACTATAGCAACAGAAATGTTGTGTCTCTCAGCCACTTATTATCTCGATTTTGCTAAAACATGTCCTGAAACACATTTTTCTCTTATTGTTTCAACTCTCACCGAGTGCTTGGAGCATTCCCTCTAAAATGACCTTAATCTTTTTTTTTCTTTTTCTAAAGAAAGCATGGTCTTCTGAACAGCTTGTAAGAGTTTTCAATTTTATAAACAGGAACTTTTATAAGTAACTACTGACTCTAAGAGAGTATTTTTTAATGACACTATAGATTTTTCCTGTCTCCACAGAGTCTATAGTAATTTTACATATTTTAACAGCTGCTATTTTTTTATCTCATAAACCACTCTCATGCAAACTACCTGCCAATTATGCGCAAATGCCTATTTTAGTCACGTAGTTTGCTTTTAATGGGTTATTCACGATTGTCCATAGATTGGAGTGGGTGTTATGTGCTGGATTGAGGCCCTAACATAGGTGCGCTGTTTCAGAGGCTCAAATCCTTCGTGCCACAGAGACAGGCAGGACCTTTCACCTACATTGGCCCTCCCTTTACAAATAACGAGCAACAGAGTCTGTCCCTTATCTGACGTGTGCTCTGGGTACAGAAGACGGTCCATCCTAAATACGTCATATCCATGTCCAACAGTGACTAACCTATGTCACAACGAGTTCTTAGACAAAGACCCTTCGCTCTTGGGATTTTCCCTAGCACAGGATTATTGATTTCTCCAAGAACACATTAAATATGCATGAACCACTATTTCCTAAGGGTTCATTCCTGACGTCTTCCTCTGATCGACTGTACGTCAATACTAACATTCCAAGGCATCTATCAGGTATAAATATACCTCCCTTTGCCCAAGCAAACTAGAGAGGACCGAGACTTTCCATGCTGACACTCTGACGTGAGACGCTGCAACCTGCATCATGCCACAGCTCCAGCTGGCAGAGGTCCACCCACCCATCCTGGGGTGTCCAGCTCAACACCAGGATGAAGTCCCACTAAGGTAATGGGGTTATACTAATTCCTAGGGGGATTCTTGGCTCTCTAAGACCTACACACATGCTAGGTACACTTAGGAACATCTAGTTAGGCATCATAGGGGTATAGGCTTTATCTTAATGCATTCTGCATTTCATGTATGTGTTCATTACTATTGCACAATGGTAAAACTGTACCATGCATTTTTATTTAACTGTACTGCTGGCCATATTTCTCTGCTACTGTCCAACAGTTGTCGCAGCACATATAACCAGTACTAGAACAACAACTGTGCAATAAATTTTATTGTAAACACACCCGACTGTTTCTTCTATGTACTTCTCTGAGATGAGTGACTGAATGAAAAGTAGTATATTGTTTCCACGATCCTGAGGGATCAGGGTTTTATATTATGTGGTTGCCAGAAACTATTCCCTTCTTGTCTTCAAGAAGTTTCTAGTGGCCTCTGAGCTAGCTGGCACAGGTAATTAAGTTTAATATAATCGATAGGGACATACCGAACTTAATCCTATGTCAAACCTATAGGTTATATTATTCCAATGCGCAGAGCCTATTAGGGAAATAGGAACTACACTACAACACCTATGGGTCTGATTGAGATCTCGGTGGACGGGTTATTCCGTCACAACTGTGCCAGATATCCAGTACGCCGAAACATAAATCCCATTATATATTATATATATATATATATGTTTTTTAACGCTCTCTGAGCTGTAGACAGCATAAACAGCCACTAGTATCTTTTCTCGTAGCACTGGCTAAACAAGGGCTAGGGTGCTTCAACAGATAGACAATAATGTGTTCTTTCTAAGCTTTGCACGGAAAATTTGAAGTGTTTGCACTGAAAATGCAGCACACTGGATTCCAAAACAGCACAAGTAGATTCACAATCTTTAAAAGATGCTTTCTTCATTTTGGACAAATGTTTGTGTCCAAAGATTTTTTTGATCCTTTGGCCACTATAGTACAAAAAAAAAAAAGGATAGCACAAGCAAAGTGATTTTGTTTGCTCATGCAGAGCAAACGGAATATATCTGGCAGAGTACTGAACTGCCCCAGGAGCACCTAGAAGACTGGCCTGCAGTACTGTAGTTGAGCCGGATTCATTACTGCCGTTTTAGTTGTGTTGCATCCTGTTCAGTGAACACTAATTCAGGACGTCTCATCATCCTCATCGCTCAGTATCCTTCTAAGTGGACTCTTGAGGCTTGAAGACCTGTTCAGAGGCAACAAAACACACAAGCTCTGGAACCCGCACCTTCTGTCTCCATTTGCAAGCTGAAGAGCCATACAGCTGCTGTACCCACCTCTGGCGGGATGGGGCGGCTTTGCTTCAGATTGCTTTTAAGAGAGAATCCTTTTGATTTTAAGCCTCCTGGCCTATGGAGCCAAATTAAAGAAGCAGGCGACATGTTGCTGCCTGAAGCAGTCCTGCTGCACTCCTTCTTGATGCGCCCCTGTCCCATGGGGCCAAGCTTTGCTGCCACCCAGGGTTGGAATGGGGAATAACACAAGCCCCTGCAAGGGGGAGCACATTTTCAGGGGCTCCCTCAACCCTTCAGGAGGGCCCCTATTTAGACCAAGGTCATTGATTATCTGTGAGATATGGGAGACTCAAGGGCCCCTCCTTACATTCTGCAGGTAGTTCCGTCACGTTGCCTTATGGGGCTTGAGGGCGGTATCTGCCTGGCAGAGGCTGCCATTATGACAGCAAGTCAACGTTCTGGCCTCAGCTAATTCTCTGGGTTAGGGTACAGTAACCGCAGCAGGAGGAGGCTCTGCACCCCCACCTACTATACATTGCCCTTATATGATAGTGTTAAAAGGGGCAGGTTTCGCTGCCCTTTCATACATCCAAGAAGAGTGAGAACTTCAGAAAGTTGCTATTCAGGCCACACCAATCCTTCTGTTGCTTCCAAGGTGTGCTTCTGTCTGATAACGAATTCAGTTCATAGACAAATAGCTCTTCTTCGTGTAAACTTATGCCCTTAATTTAAAACAATATCCTACACCACTTCTCCACCAGCTCCAGTCCTTCCCCCAAAGGATGCTGAAGGCATCTGGTATAGTAACAAAAACAAAAAAGGAGTATAACCAAAAGACAGCTCACTGTCTGTATGGTATTGGGACATAAGCACGAGAAGGGAAATTATCCTTTCTTAAAAGACCCCTCACTCACCAACCTAGTTGGTGACATGCTTCATCATTGGGGTCCCACCCGAATAGCCGAATGCCATCCGGGTGTGCTGCGACACCTGATTACAGTGGAGCTGGTTATTTTAGTGATGTGAAAGTAAGTGACTAAGTGATTAAAAATTGGCCAGATATGACCCACTAGAAAAGCTTTATTCTGGGGCAACTAGACAATGTTAAAAAGATGGTTGGGATGTCATGTAAGGTTATATTGGCCCTTAGGTATCCCTCAGTGAAAAAATGTGTATAAGAGAGTGCAATAAAAGGTCTACATGTTTCAACCTCTAGTTGGTACTACTAGGTTTTCTTCAGGACCAATGAACTTGACCCGGGAGGTATACACTCGCTAAGGTGTACCCTACCCTTGGTCAAATGTGCCTAACCATGTACTCATGGTCAGGTATCCTTTAGTTCCGTTCGAAAAAAAGGGAAAAATATATGTTAAACACCACATACAGCATACGTTCGTAGTGGGTTTTAACGCTCTTTCTGAAATATACGAGGGCGTGATTAAATTGCATTTATGCAAAATTCGTTGGTGTGTTGATATTTGGGATATCTGGGTTTGCGCCAATATAACCTTACATGACATCCCAACCATCAGATAAAACCGAAAGAGTCGATATAGCACTCATGACATGCCCACAATCACTGCTTGTGATATAGGTAAGACACCCCTCTGGCAAGCCTTATAGCCCTAAGGCAGGGTGCACTATATCACCTGTGAGGACATATCTGCTTGAGCAGATATGCCCCTACAATATCCATGTTGATTCTTGGATATTGTAAGTGAACTGGGAAGCCATAAGGAGTACATGGGGTGGACACTCATCTTTAAGAGTTCTCCAGCTCTGTGATGGCTTCACTGTACTATGGGATATTTGGTACCAAACATCTCGTCTTATTAAACCTGCACTGATTTCAGTGTCAGATTTCTTAATAATTGCACACAGAGGACCCCTTAGAGGGGTCCCCTGAAACCCACCAACCCTTAGTGTGGCCACCGACTGGTCTAAGCCAGCCTGTCACCACCAGACAGAGTCCTGACCTCATGGGGTGAGCACTAGCGTGCTCAGAGGTCGAGAACAAAGCCTGCCCTGGGTAGTGTTCACACCTTCCCCCAGTCAGGAAGAGTCATCTGTGGCGGGAAGCTTGAAAGGCCTTGCCGCCTTTGAAATGTGACCCCCCCCCAGCCTCTCCTGTGAAAAGGAGTAGGGCCCCCTCCTGTCCACACCCCCTTTTGGATGGAAGATAGGCAGAAAAACGTAGAAAGAATAGGAGGTGTGCCCCCTCTGCCAACTCCACCCCTCAGGTGCTGGAGGCAAGGTGAAGAACGAACATTCTTTAGTAGCCACCATCTTGAAGATGGTGAGACTTCTTCAATCAGGACTAGAACTATGTCCCTCCCCACCAGGAGGTGGGCATGATAGAGGGTGTAGACACCCTAGGTAATTGGCCCATTGCCCACTACCTGTCACTCCCTTGTAAATGCCCCTAACTTAAGTATTTAGGTGGCATCCAGAGACGCTGAATTCAGATTCCACGGACAGAAGAAGAAGACGAACGAAGAAACGCTGTTGCAAGGGTGTAGTTAACCACCCGCTATATCAGCTTAAGCGGGAGTACTGCAGAAGCAGATTCCATTGTTTTATGACCCTTCTTAACTTTTATTTTGGGCTCACAGGTCAACGTAAGTCAGAAGAAAGGATGACAGAGAGAAAGAAAAATATTAAACTGGCAAAGAAAACATAAGATGGAGGCAAATGAAGTGAGACAGCACAAAGGAAAGAAAGTAAATTGCAAATTTTGAACGAAGGAAGGCAAAAATAAAAGTATGGAGGAAAGAGAGTGCAAAAGTACATGGGAAGTAAGAAAAGAGATGTAAAAGAAAAAAAAGGAAGGAAAAAGGCAAAAAAAATGAAAAAATGAAGGGTGGAAAGACGAAAAGGAAGGTACAACGAAATAAATAAGAAAAATGGAAGTCGAGAAAGAAGGAAGGCAGTAAAATATATTGAAATAAAAAAGAAATGTAAGACAAAAGAATGGGCGCCTGAAGAAAAGAGATAAAAAATTAATTAATGT
This sequence comes from Calotriton arnoldi, assembly GCA_963921515.1. Taxonomy (NCBI): domain Eukaryota; kingdom Metazoa; phylum Chordata; class Amphibia; order Caudata; family Salamandridae; genus Calotriton; species Calotriton arnoldi. Next base: position 170,863 of record CAWUFW010019817.1, read on the forward strand.
GGAAAGAATACAAAAACAAAAGATGCAAAGAAGGTGTGAAGGAATAACATGAGCATGATAAGAATAAAGGGATATTGAGAAGGATGAAAAAATAGAAAAAGGTCAGATGGGATGAGAGAAGAATAGACAGAAGAAAAGAAAGATGGAAAGAAAGAATGAAATATGCATAAAAACAAAGGAAAGATGATGGAAAGAAAGGAAGGAAAGAAGAATAAAAGAAAAGAAAGAAGATAGAATGGATAAATGAGAAATATGCCAGTACTGGTAAATATGTGGATTTTGGCCAAATTCCTTTAAAATCTTTCTGTAAGATTCATAATTTTGCACCAATTTGTACAAATTTTCTCCAAGGGTACAATTTCCGTGGCACTTCATAGGAAGAGTTGTTGTCACTCACTTTACGTGCACATTTATTACTATATTTGGGTCAAAGTGGGGGGTATTTTATATTTCTGGCTACACCCTTGCACTGTTGGACCGAGAACTGTAGACCTAGTGGTGGACTTTGGGTGCAAACTCCTGCTTGCCGCTATAGAACTGGACTATCGCCATCCTCCAGCTCGTCTCGTCATTGTGTGGCCTTCACAAAACCCCAGAGGGTCCCAAACCACTTTGCAAATTGCCAAAGAAGTCTCTTGAGATAGAGGTACTATAACCCTGCAACCGCAAGTCTCCAAAACAGCAAAGTCCGGTCCAGCGTAGTTCAGCTCCCCAGTCCAACCGATGTCTCCAGTACCATCCGAAGATGCACTTGCTCTCGAGGGTCAGCTCAGCCCCTGCTCCAAGTCTTGAGGCTCCCACACCCACCGGAGCTGCCAGGTACCAACACCCGGGGTACCGGAACCCTTGCTGCAAAAAACACAACAAAGCCATTGCACTTTGCAGATCAATTGTACGACCTTTGCTGGTCGGTTATGTAGTCAGTGGGTTGGTCGTTTTTTGTTGTTGTTTTATACAGCGCGAACGTGGCCCAAGGGCATTGGAGCACTTTATATGACTGCCAGATTCACTTTTTGTCTGTGTGTATCATTTTAGGCACAGGGTGTTTATGTGATTTGCCCAGAATTACGGGGTCTCAAACCTGGTTTGCCAGTTCCCAAATCGGCAGGTCTATTAAGCCGCCTCTCCCCAAAGGTTATTTCCTTTATTGCAAGTCAACCGTTTGTCTGTGATGTACGGTATTTCTCCCCTCTAATACTGTTCTGACCTTGCATAAGTGAGCTAGTTGCTTATGCAGAGTCAGTGTTCATTCTCATGTGCAGGCTGGCTCTTTGTCTCTAAGCAGTCCAGTCTCTTGGCTGGTTGGTTCTTTTTCTTTATGTGGTCGGTGCTGCCTCTGTGTAAGATGGGTCTGTTTATTTGAGTGCTAGTCTTTTTCGGACTCTTTCCACATGAACGCCGGTCTCAGTCTGTTGCTCCCTGTTCAGATCAGTCCTTTCCCTGTGGGGATTGGGCCCTGCCTGACGGTCCTCCCTTCCACTGTGGAGCCTGAGGTCTTTCTTCTACAACAAGGACCCCTCGGTGTGCATGGTGGCCCTACCCCAGTACAGCTTGGTTCTGTCACTGGATCAGTTCTTTATCAGTTTAGATTGGGCCCTGCCTGACAGTCCTCCCGCCCACCTCTTCCTTACCTTCAAAACGATGGTCTTCTTGTTCTGTAGGGCAATGCGGCTCGATTATGTCACTATTTGGGTCAGTTCTTTACCAGTGCGGATTGGGCCCTACCTGACAATCCTCCCTTCCGCC